>JAODFY010118689.1:0-11436 GCA_027580055.1 Paracaudina chilensis | reverse complement strand
TGTCTGATTTTATAAGCTACTCTCAGATACACTGTAGGTGTACAGTGTAATTAGATTGGAGAGTGGTTAAGAGTCAATTAGACTTTGGAAGTGGGGAAAGTTTGCTAATGATAGTTGTCTGATTTTATAAGCTACTCTCAGATACACTGTAGATGTACAGTGTAATTAGATTGAAGAGGGGTTGAGAGTCAATTAGACTTTGGAAGTGGGGAAATTTGGCTAATATAGTTGTCTGATTTTATAAGCTACTCTCAGATACACTATGTGTAATTAGATGCTGCTGCTCAGCATGTTATGACAACTTTTAGTAACACTGAAGTCTAGTGATGAAACATAAGGGTTTTAGTAACATAATAATGGAAACTAATGAATGAATCTAATACTTGGACTTTATTATGCCCATAGTGATTACACTAACTCAAACCAATTCAAGTTTGAGCATAACTATAACCCTAAGTGCACTGCTCTGTCCCAGAGACAAAATATCACATACAATGTGCGACTTTAATACTCAGTATATGCCTAAATATGGTTTTAACATTCACTGAATAGGTTATGCAGACTTCAGTCCGACTGTGACCATTTTTTTTTTGGGTTGACTGGGGGGGTGGATGGTTGGAGGACTCAAAAGACAAAAACATTTATGGTTAAGTTTAATCGTAAAAATGCCCACTGAAACAGGTAATAGGAAAGCCTTCTTCATTCCATTTCTCATAGATTTATTAAGGGCAACATTTTGTGATTTTCATTTTACTTTTTTACCAACCAGGCTAATTTACAACCTGGTTTAAGTCTCTATTAGGCAAGATTATCTGACAGGGTATAGCCGGTTGCTAGGTGTATGGGGTGGGCATATTCATATAGTTATAATCAGCCACTGTGATATCTTGGTCACCAAAGTAAACCAAGATTCCTGAAAAATACTGGAATAATAAGCCAGATTTTTGTGTGTGATGTGTGTTGTTCATCATGTGCAGGTGCTACTGAAAATGTTTTCTTTATAAACCCATGGTGAATGTCCTGATGATTTGTCTTGCAGTGGACAGTACCCCGCCAGTCATTACTAATTGCCCAATTAGCCAAACGATCAATTCAGGGATCCCCTTAGCAGCTACATGGGATCCGCCGACAACTTCTGACACACAGTCTCAAGTGGTGCTTACTTCAACTCATGAGCCCGGCAACACCTTCCCGGTCGACACCACTAATGTAGTTTACACTGCTACGGACCAGGCTGGGAATACTGATGAGTGCACATTCACTATTACTGTTTCTAGTAAGTTTTAATTATTTAATAAGCTATATTCATCATTAATTAATAGGTTTATGTTGCATTGGATCTAATCAACATTGAGAATTATTTTAAGTCAAATTATAAAAAGTTTCTAGCATACTCTGGGTGAGAGTTGTTTACCAGCCCCATACACAACAGCAAATGAGCTGACCAGTCTAGCAGATTTCTAGCCTACTCGGTGTGAGATTCGTTTACCAGCCCCATACACAACAGCAAATGAGCTGACCAGTCTAGCAGATTTCTAGCCTACTCGGTGTGAGATTTGTTTACCAGCCCCATACACAACAGCAAATGAGCTGACCAGTCTAGCAGATTTCTAGCCTACTCGGGGTGAGATTTGTTTACCAGCCCCATACACAACAGCAAATGAGCTGACCAGTCTAGCAGATTTCTAGCCTGCTCAGGGTGCAGTGAGAGTTTCTAACCATCAATCAATACTTGCATAAAGTTGTTATAAAATATAAAAGTTGTTAAAAATCTTGCTAAAATTCAGCATGTGGAATCAGCTGTAGCTGTAATCAGCTGTAACAGTTATATAAGACTTAGTCAATTATGAAGACATGCAGCTGGGTGGGATGATGGCAATGACAAAACAATTGGTGGGTTTTGATTATCACATAGATTAGGCTATACAAATACTGTGTTGTATCATAAGTTTAGGTTATTTGTTGCCAAACTTATATCCTAATTTATATCCTAATTTGAATGAGGCATCTGGCAACAATTGTAATGTCATCCTTTCACTTCTTTATAATTGTCATGCTTTATATCAACATTTGTAATATTTTTGAAAAATGTAAAGTGCACCAGTTGTACTACTAATGTGGGTGATCTTTCAGAAATAAATGACCAAATAAAAAACAACCTGACCAAAATATTCATTCCTGTGAAGTCAAAATAGAATTCTTCCATATTGCTGGCTCTCATAATATGCTTATTTCAAATAATTTTTCTAAAACAAAATGGCAGTCCCATATCCATCATCTTGAGAATGGAACCAAGATGTTTGGGTGCTGGTAACAGGTTCCTGTAGACATGTTTGTCCTCTAGCTTTCATATAAGCAAAAGTTACTTGTTGGGTTTATGATTTGTTCTTTAATTAAAAATCTGATTAAAAAATCTAATTAAAAAACTGATTTCAAATGTTGATATCTCAACAACCAAAATTGCTATTGTAAGGACACTGAGGTGAGGGTTGTTATTTCACCTCTTAAATATGAGAAAGGTTTTGTCCGGACTATTCTTTTAATACCCCATTGACTTCATTACTCATCACCATGAGCTAAAGCTGAATGAGCAGACTGTAGGTAGCCTTTAGGGAAACCGATATATTGATTGAATAAATCATATATTGATTAAAAAAAAATATTTGGTACATCAAACTCACTTTAATACCTCTTAACTGAGATCAAATCTTAACCATGATGGTTCAACTATAAGAAACATTGGGAATGATTTTTTACCTGCTATTATCCTGATCATTGTGAAACAAGTTTCTGATTGACAGCAAAATGTGATTATAAGGAACACCAGATGGCTATATGACGCATATATTTTGTGGTCTCATGTCCATGCACTCAGTGTTATTAAACTGCTCTTGTTTGTTAATGAGATGAGTGTCTTTCTTTATTTGTGCCATCTTCAGCTAGTCATTTTTGTGGATTTGTTGGTTCTGCTTCAGCACTTGTGTTCCTTTGGTTGTCTGTTTCTTTTGAACAGTCCCCATAGTTCCTGCCAAAATAAAATGTGGCTCTATACAAAGGTTTATACTCGCAAATAACAAAATTTGCTGTTTATTTTTTATCACATATTTCAAATAAAATAGACAACAAAATGATAAATTTCAAAGCATACCATGGAAATCATGGGAATATTTTCAACGTGAAAGTGTTAAAAAAAAAAACATTGTGGGGAGTTTTGTTGAAAATGTCTGCTAATTCTGGAAAACCAGCAGACTGGAAAATATCTAGCAGCAATAACACTAGTCCATTCAATAGGATTAATTCAGTGCAGTTGAAAGTCCTGTTAACAGTAACATTTTAGTTTGTTGAAATATCAACTTTTGAAATCAGTTCACATTTTCAATTTTTTATCTGGCAACATTTGTGACATCACAATTGCATCCAGAAGCTTTTGTTTTACTTTATAATGTAAATTAGTATTTCTTTCTTGAAATACATCACCTAAAGAAATAGACTCTTCGAGCAGCAATCGCTGTACAATAAATTTTACAAACTTTGGCATAGCATTTCACCTTGGTATAGAAAAAAAGAATGGGGAACGTAGATAATAACAAAGAGTTTCCCAGCCAAAATGCTCTTATGATATCACAAATGTTGCCAGATGCTTAAAGTTTGAAGTGATTTTGAAAATCTTATCTCAACAACCACTGAGTGTAATTTGTCCAGCTCTTTTTTTAATCAGTCCATGCTTCATTTGTCACTACTGCATTTATCCTTTAAGTGATCAGTTGATCTGATTAGCAGGATTGGCCATGCCTTGCTATCACCCATTACAGCTACATCCACTAAGTTTTATTAATGAAGCAATGGCGTGCTGTGGCAAGCAGGGGCAGACCGCCACCCTGCCTGCCACTGGTGAATCATAGAAATGCTACTACAACTTGGTTTTAGAAATGGGGGTTTTCAATCACACCCCACCCCACTGGCCATATGGGTAAACAGTGGACAGGAGCCTGGTAATAAAAAAATAATAATAAGCACCAGTTTGCCCTGGTTGGTTTTAAGATCCAGTCGGCTCCTAGCTGCCCCACCCCAATTTTGTCAGATATGTTTATGCATAACAGCTAACTCACCTAAACCAATTCATCCTACATAGCCACTGTCTCACCACCATGTCAAATACTGGTGTGTCCAATTGGCCAATTTTGTGTGGACCTGTCAGATGGGACTGGTCTTTGTTTAGAAGGTTTGTAAGAGGTCCAGTATTCTTTGCATGTGGTGTTGTCATACATCGTCTTGCCGTGTCCATGTTTTGAGTCGGTGTTGCTTTGTATAGTGTATATGCTCCAAAAAGGTGCAAATGCTAGATGGGACTGGTCTTTGTTTAGAAGGTTTGTACGAGGTCCAGTATTCTTTGCTTGTGGTGTTGTCATACATCGTCTTGCCGTGTCCATGTTTTGGGTTGGTGTTGCTTGGTTAGTGTATATGCTCCAAAAATGTACAAATGCATTTGTTCTAAGGGTCACAGAAAACATGCACTCACAGGTAAAATTGGTATTATATTCATGCTTCCCCGGCCCCCCAAAAAATGGAAACAATTTATTGCTGAAAATTCCTCCCCCAATTCGCTCTCACTGAATTTTGTGTAAAAATGCACTGTTCTGTTATATTGTTGTGCCATGCCTGATAAATAAGACAGAAACCAGACTTGGTATACAGGTTTGAATTCAAGCTGCATTTTTGCAGAACACAGTCATTTATGTTATGGGTACAATTGGACGGATTATCTTTCAAATACGTCTAAATGTGGTGCAATCAAAACGATTTTCTTTAATATTTCAAGCTCTTTTCTTTATGTATTGCTTCATAGAAAAACATGCTTTGGTTTTAATGTGCATATATTAATAGTTTAGTGCAATTCCAATGCAATGATTGGATATGCTGTAATTTGCATTGGCATTGGCTTAATGTGGAAATTCATGTTTGTGTTTTATTTAGTTTGATATAAATTTTCATGCAGTGAAGACCAAGTGTGAATGATTTTGTATCATCACTTCCTGACCCATCACATGGGTCAGGACGTGATTCTTCATCAAAACAAAGCATTGGTATTGTCTGCAGTGTATTCTGTTTCTTGCTTTACAACCATGCTTTTCTACCTATCACCCATTGGTTCTAGGACATCTCCCCCCGGGACAATCCCCCCCCCTCCAACAATAATATGTACAACACATGTAATTCTTTTCTTTAGGAATCAACATTCAAATCTTCCTAACAACAAAATTCAAATTCCTATGTGGGATTTGATCCAAATTGATTACTTTGAGCAACAAATTTGTTGCGATTTTGGGAGTAGTGGTATATTTCTATTTTCTCAGACAACATTGGACAAAACTACTTGAGAGACACCCCCATTGTAGCTAAAGAGTTGCTATGTAAAGTTTTTTTTTTTTTTGGCTACCAGCTTAATGCTTCTTTGTGTTTTGTTTAAAATCTGCATAAAATAGACATTGTAAGTTCTTGATTTCTTTTTTCTCAAATCACTCTTAACCACACACTTTTATATTGTGAAATATGCATGTTTTTCCATGTTAATATTTCTGTTTAAAAAGTTTAGACGTAGTGTGTAACTAATGTAAAGCTTTTTTGTTATCTGCTTAATGCAAGCTTGCATGAAATTATACATTGCAGTGCTTGATTTCTTTTCCTCGTAGGTGGGTCTTAACCACACACCTTTCTATTGTGAAATATGTATTTTTCCATGTTAATGTTTTTGCAACTAAAAAGTTTAAACTTACTATGCAACTTACTCCAGTACTCATTTGGTACTCCATTGTGCAGAGTAGATGTAATTGGCTGTTTGGTAAGCACATTGGTTAAATTATATGCCACAGTATTTATATGTTAAAGATTATGATAGTTGTTGACAGATCACAGTATAAAGTGGTTCTCAGAGTTGTGGAGCTCTAGTAGAATGCTGGTCCTCTAAGCTGCAGAGTACATGGGTGGACTTTAGGCACATTTAGTCACATTTGTAAATTACTGCACTGATGATTTTTTTCTTATTTTCTAGATAATAATGGTAGAAAGAGGAGAGAGCTTCTGAGTGTTGAAACTGAGGAAGGTAAGATATCATGTTCCATTCATTCATGAGGAAGGTAAGGTGTCATGTTCCATTCATGAGGAAGGTAAGATATCATGTTCCATTAATGAGGAAGGTAAGATATCATGTTCCATTAATGAGGAAGGTAATGTATCATGTTCCATTCATGAGGAAGGTAAGATATCATGTTCCATCCATGAGGAAGGTAAGGTATCATGTTCCATTCATGAGGAAGGTAAGATATAATGTTCCATTCATGAGGAAGGAAAGATATCATGTTTATCAGTTGGGTTTGTGACTCCTTTAATTTATTTATTAATTTCTCATCTAATCTCATATAATTTCTCACCTAACTAGACACTACAAATCCATATTCATAATATTCAATATATCTTTTGCACAGACATGACAGTTAATCGTAGTGCCTGGAGTCTTCAGCCAGCATTCGTGGTCATGGTTGCGGCTCTCACCATGGTGGTCATCGGAATAATGATCAGGAAACGAACAACTCCTTCCAGGACAGATGAAGTGCTGAATGTCCAGTGAAGATGACTATATTTATTTTGATGCCATTCTGTATTATATGGCATCAATTGGTGGCGGTACCTCAAAGCATTTGTAATATGAACATTACTAGATCTTATTTACAAAATGGTGACTTTTCTATTTTATTCTAAGGTATGCGATTCCACCGAAACTTCTACAAAGAACGTTCCCAACCGAGCACTTCTTTTTTTCTAACATTGCAGTTAATCTAGCTAACTTGAAGGTGACTTCAGGCTCTTCGAACCCAAGAATCCCAGGATTCTTAGATGTTAAACATGCTTGTGTTAGCATAATTATATTACTGAACATTTTCTGAGAGTCCAGAACCTTTGGTTATGGGGTCAGTGAAACCCTACATATTTAATAATACAATGAAATTGTTACAATAGCTATTTTTCTTTGGGCTTTCAGTACTTAACCGTTGGTGACAAAAATGGATTTCAATAATTTCATTAATTTCATTAACAAACTATGGATTGGCATATGTGCCTTTGCCTTATATGTCTTTCAAATATCTGTCATAAATGTCTTTCGACCAAATTCACCTATATTATTGCTTGCAGACAAAATTTGTAACCAGCTTTTTATCTTTCTTTAGATTTTGTACGGTATTTCACTGCATATAAAATAATTTTAATTAATGAAAAATATATAATTCAATTATTTGTCTGTGGGTTATTGTGGTTGCCTTAGGGAGCTGTCTCTCTCAGACATTGGACATACACTTCATTAGGCCAAATAAATAAAAACAAGTTTCTATTCCCTGTCCACTTACTTTTTCCATCTATTACTATTTACAGTTGTAAACAAAATCATTGAAAATTGCTCCAAAATAACACATGTTTTACTTCAAACCCAAGGGTCCCAGGACTTCCAGTCAATAATCTGCATTAAAGACCTCTTAACTGTTTTATCTTTTATTTCAATAATTTTTAACATTCGTTTAAAAAAATGAAGGCAATGTCTGGTTGATTATTAATAGTAGGCCATGTTTAAAATGTAGGAATATCAGATAAAACATATCATTTTCTTTAAAAGAACAATACAGATTTTAGCAAGACAAATATGTTTAATATATAGATTAAAGTGTGTATGATATTGTAAGGCAAAGAACAAATGATAACGAAATCATATTATATGGGCACCAAAAAAAAAGATATCAGAGAAATTTCTTAGAGGAGGTTATGAATGGTATAATCATGGTATGATTCCTTGTACTGTTCAATTTTGTGTCATATTAGAAATAGTGTCAATAGTAATTTTAAACCACATGTGTTTCAAGAACATGGCTATATCAAGAAATGTATATGTTCCCTGGTTTGGAAATGAAATATAATTAATGTTGGGGTTTTACATACAACCGAGCAAAACTGATAGCTGTAGGCTCTGTGTACAAAAAATATATATATTGACAATTTCTGTTTTTCATTGTTATTAACTGTTGGAGATATTTTTTACTGGATTGGTTTGAGTCTTATTTTTTATTGATAGATATGTTTTCATGGGGTATTTCCCCCACAATTGATACAAAAATGTTAAAATATCAACCTGTCTAAATGGTGTGATGGCTACTCCACTAATAATTTAGTAGTTTTGGTGTGAAGTCTAAACCACTAGTTGGCACAACAGCTAATTATTACGTTCTGCATTACAACCATGGGTAAAAATAGGCGGAGAGTGTTATTACGTTGCTGTGCCATCACATGCATTACATTAATGGATACATGTTGGAATTTATATAATGTGCTTAACTTACGTCATTAATGTACATTGTATGAAAATAGTGATTTAGTATACGGCAGATTTTTAACCGGGCAGTGGTCACCTCATCCTTCCTATTTCAGCCATTGAATCATTCAGTCTGTGATTTCAGAAACTGGCAAAAACATTTCCATTATAAAAGTTTCTCATGTAAAAATAATGCCAATTTGTGACATTCGTAAATGGTTTCTAGCGTGCAGTATTAGCCTAAGTTATATGATGTTGTTAAACAAATTCATTGGTTATGTATGTATAACACCTATGGCAAATAGCCTTAGACTCCTGTCGGTTAGATATGTATGTACTGCATATAATAAATATACATATAGCAGTGATTTTAATATTTATTTCATTTTGTAATTGTCATTTATATTTTATAACTTCCCCACAATGTGCTATGCATATACCCCTGGAGGGTGACAGTTGTTCATCATTATTTGTGTTGTTCTTTTTTAACATTTTTATGCAAGATAGTTTTTATCTCCTTTAATAGAAAAATAAGCCTATTCTCTAACTGTTGTTAGCTATTCAAACATTGTGTTGTTTTAAACTAGGCTGTGAAGGAACAATTTCTTGTATAAATTGTTAATTGATTCTCCACATGTATTCATATTTATGTATTCAATAAAGTTTTTTATATGTAAACCCACCTGCTGCCCATTTCAATTGTATTTGTTTTGTTTTTCTTGTCTATAAATGAAGTTCCAAGAGATCAACCCATTCAAACTCCATGCATTATAAGGATTTTATCAGTCATTCCACCCACACTGTGGTTGTCTACTTGGGGTGGGGATCCAGGGAACACAACTTGACCCACTTATAATAATTATATCTTATACCAGGACTCATTAAGGATTTATTATTCCAATTAAGGATTTGATAAGTAATTTCACTCTATGGTTGTCTACCTGGGGTGGGGATCCAGGGAACCCACTATATCATAATTATATATCTTATTCCAGAACTCAAGGATTGGATCATCATGTGTGACTTTTACAATCTTGAGTTCACAACATAGGCCCCTACACATACATACCACCCTATGTTGATACGTACAACACATGTACATATATATATATATATATACATATATATATATATATATATATATACCGGTGTGAGATATCTTTTGAGAGAAGGCTTGAGATGAAAAAACTAAATATATTTTCCCCGAAAAAATATAATATACATGCGAATGCCTCTTTCCTCGTTTACTGCGACCTATGGCTTGGGGCACACTTGCAAATGGCCGAATTTATATTATTAAAGAATTAAACCGCCGCTTTAAATAAATACCCCAGTACCACATAGGAAGCTCCATTTTACGGCTCCCCCGTATAGGCCTAATTATCCCCCCCCCCCCCACACCCCCTCAAAGATTTTATAATCATTGCCCAAAATAATGTTTTATTCATTAAAAAAATGTATAGGGTATAAGGATATACAACACCATTTTGCGTCAAACTTTCCCATGAGAAAGAGGAAAAACTACACTCCATACACAATGGTGAAAGTCCCAATGCAATAATAGTATTTCTGGTTGCTGCAGTGAGATGTGAACGTTTGAAATCGGTTCATTTTTGGTTCCGATGCCGAAGGCAGCATCGGAACCTATGCAGTTAAGTTGGCGTGTGTGTGTATACACGCGTGTGTGTATATGTGTGTGTGTGACACTTGAGCTTGTAAACACGATATTCAAGATGGTGGAATGATATCACACTTGGTATATATGTTGGCCATAATGAGTAGATGATCCATATTGTTTTTGGTGACCATGCCATGAATATTAATGAAGAGGCGGAGCTTAAAGTAAAAAAATTTAAATGTCAATATCTTCGCAACAGTATGTTCGATCTGCTTCATACTTGGTATGGTGATGTAAGTTGATGAGTGGTACATTTTCCCAAGACAGTTACATTTCATCTAATTAGTATTCATGAGTGGGCGGGGCTTATGCTAAATCGCTAAAAAAAATAGCTTGTAAACATGATATTTCAAGCAGGTGATTTGGAATGATATCATATTTTGTATATATTGTTTTCGGTGATGTCGTGAATATTAATAATATTTTTGTGTGTGCACATCGGAACCACTATTGTGCACATTTGCACTCTGGTTGTTGTTTTTATCATAAACGTCGCTTCGTGCACGCGAAAACACTTTCTGTCTTCGCACGTGCAATTGCTCTAGAGTCTAGAGTCTAGACACAATTTAAATTTCAATCGGCAACATGCCAAGGAGATCAAGCCATCAATAAGACACGGGATTTCACGTGCAATAGAGAATACTATACCTTGTTCTTACCGACTGTGGATAGGACACTTAATTCCATGACAGATACACAGATAATGGGCGCGATGATATTGGCGCGCACCAAGCTGAACATTTGTGATGCCAATGTATACACATATATAAAGGGGGCGAACGCGCCAATATTTTTCCCCCGTTTCTAGCGACGACCCTGTCTTCATATATACCTGCACGCGGAGCACGGGAATGTTTTTGCACTGATGAAAATTCTTAGCCCTGCTTGCCCCTCAAGCTGAAATTCCTTGCTATGCCACAGTATTTGGACAAAATTCATTCTAGGGGTGCAGTTAGTTGCACCCATTGCTCTCATTGGCTACGTCCCTGCCATTATATCAGCTAAAAATACACGTTAGGTCCGTTAATTTTTTAATTAACAAATGAAAATTACTGCATCGTCCTTGCTCTATGATGTGCCCACTAACGATTACGTAATTAGAATGGTCTCAACATGTAACCAAACATCTGTGTGTGTATTTGGATTTTGGAAAATCATCTGCTTATTGGGCCTTATAGAATTTCCAAGATCCCTCCCACAGGCAGTGGCGTAGCCACAGTGGGGCTTGACCCCCCCCCCCCCATTTATCTGCCAGGCCCCAAAATTTTTCGAGCGAATGTGCTGAAAGTCTGAAATTCGCCCGCGGCATTATCATTCAATTAAATGTTGTCATATGGCTGTATCGTAACAAAGTTTCAGCTTGAGAGGCAAGCAGGGGTCAGAATTCTCATGAGGGCAAAATATT
>JAODFY010118578.1:0-11437 GCA_027580055.1 Paracaudina chilensis | reverse complement strand
CCACTTTATTCCAAGCAGTACTGTAGCCTAGCTAGGCTGTAGACTACGGTACGAGTTCACTTATTTTATGCGGTGATTGTAACTTTAATTTAAGCCAACGCTACTGTTGCTGTTGATAATGATTATTTATCTATTTTTTACAGATTTTGCAGTAGCAATTACAGATTTTTTAGCATGATTTTCTAATTTCTATGATTTTCCGTGATAAAATTGAAATTCCGTGGTAATTTCCGTGATCACAGAAAATCATTGGCACTACTCTATATATTTGTTGTCCACCCTTCATCAAGAAAAGATACTGACATACTTTTACTTCCTGGAGTACTTTTGTAGAATGAAACCTCCTCCTGTCGGCGCAGATGAAGCTGTATATCTGTTGAAATCCTTCAAAACAAGGCAAATTAAATACGTTTATTTTTTTACTGGGGGATCATTGTTGATCATTGTTGCTTTATTGCCTGCAATTGTTGATCCTGTTGAGAAGTTTATGGCGATACCATACAGATACATACTTCAATGGATGTGGTTGGGATAACAAAACATGTTTACCTTACATTAGCCTTATAACCATGGGGAGGGGGTTGGGGGATTGGAAGACATCATTTTAACAAGTCTATAGTACCAGTATGTTTTGTTCATCCTTCGTCAAGGAAATTTTCCCTCTGAAGAACCTTTTGTAAAATGGAACATCCCTCCTGGCAATAGGTGAGGCCAATATCTGTATATTGTTTTTAAAAAAAAAGTTATAAAATGTACTGGGGGCTGGGGAGGGGAAATCAGTTTTCTTGCCTGCAACTGTCATGTTTCTACTGTATCATAAGGATAAGTCTGTGAGTGGGTGAAGATAACAAAACCTGTTTATCATAACTTATCCATCGCCCACTGACCAGAGGGAGGATTAATCGTACCATCAGTCTACTTTCGTATCTTTCGTTCAACCTCCCATCAAGGAGAGAGATTTCCATCAAGGAGAGAGATGGGTGAGGGGTGGGCTGGTATTGCCCTACCCCATGTCTAACAACACCATATGCCCATCCCTACCGCCAACCCAATGTCCATCCAAAGTAGATGACCTTCCACACCTTATGTCCATTCCCACCACATGTCCCTCTGCACCCTATGTTCATCTCTACCACATGTCCCTTGCTACCCAATGCCCCATCCCTACCCAATGCCCCATCCCTACCCAATGCCCCATCCCTACCCAATGTCCCTATCTTCCCAATGTCCCTCTCTTCCCAATGTCCCTCTCTACCCAATATCCATCCGAAGTACATGTCTTTCCACACCTTATATCCATTACCACCACATGTCCCTCTGCGCCCTATGTTCATCCCTACCACATGTCCCTCGCTACCCAATGCCCCATCCCTACCCAATGTCCCTCCCATCCCAATGTCCCTCCCTACCCAATGTCCCTCCCTACCCAATGTCCTTCTCTACCCAATGTCCCTCTCTACCCAGTATCCCTTTCTACCCAATGTCCATCCAAAGTAGATGACCTTCCACACCATATGTCCATTCCCACCACATGTCCTTCTGCACCCTATTTTCATCCCTACCACATGCCACTCCCACTGTATAAACATCATCACCACATATACTTCCCACCCTATGTCCATACCATCACACATCCTACTGCACCCTATGCCCATACTACGTCCTAATCTATGTCCTACTGCTGCACCATGTGTTGCTCCCCACCACATACCCTCTGCACCCTAGGACAGGTTAGGGTAATTATTTTTTACCCCAATATCCCCAAAATGCATCCATTAAAATGATCCCAGATAACAAATTTTGCATAATTGTCCTTTGACTAAAGCTAAAAGAATTTTGCATAATTGTCCTTTGACTAAAGCTAAAAGATTTTTTTAACTGGGCCCTTCCATCAATCTACCAATTGGAGCCAAGGTTACCCGTTGTTCATGTCTTAGCTATTTGTTTAGTAGTTAATCCAGGTTTTAAATTGTGCTATTATGTGTGATAGTATTAGGACATGAGCTTTCTATTAGAATGAATATGGTATGCTAGAGCCAGTGTGTGTACTCTTGTCTTTTCAGGAGAGGAGATGTTGTCTTCCAGTGATACAGATGATTCAGGTAATGAGGAGGAACCTCAGCCTCTGGAGACACAACACCAGCCTCACCAGGAAGATGCCCCTGCCGATGGGGAACAACCTCAATCTTTAGAGGGACTACCCGAAACCCCACCGGCAGAACTTCAGTCGTACGAAGCAGAAGCGCAGACCAATGAAGGGGGAGAGATTTCAACCAACGAGGGACTGGAACATTTATCAGAGGGGGATGACCCCATATTAGACATCACAGCCTCCCCGCTGCAATACCAAGAAGAAGAGTCGCAGTGTGGTAAGTATTTTTTTGCTCTGACATAAACACTTCCAAATCTTGTCATGCATCTATTTCTGGTTTAGCTTGGCAGTGAAGTATCATGTTGGCAAATTGAGTCAATTCATCGTAGCAATGCTTTGTATTATTGACATGGCATACTAGTGGTTAAGCTTGAGAATTATAGAGCCTAGATATTGTGATGAATTTTGTCACTTTAGTAATGTATCAGGGCGGCAGGGTGGGTTCTTGTCTGTCGAGACATGAAGGTTAAATGAAGCAGAACACGACAAATAAATTGTGAATAACTTGCGAAAAAATATATATGGTTACTACCACTCCAAGCTTAACTATTAAAGAGAGTAATAAAATAGGGATTAATTGCTCCTGTCTACAAGTATAACTATTTGGATTCTCCAGTGTAAGACTACTGATACCTCTTCAAAGGTAACTGCTTTCTGGCCCTGTTTATGGTAACTTTCCTTGTAAACATTCCCATAAAATACCCCAATACAATAGAGATAATCTGTAATATATAATGAGCAACGAATACAAAATAGGTAATAATAGAACTGGAGTAAAAATAGAGCACATTTAAGGAATTAACTATAAAAGATAGGTTTCACACCACAAAAAAAAAACTTGATGGGGCCAAAATTGGCAATGCAAGTCAATCCTGGACTTCTTAAGCTACTTAGGGGATTAAGCTTCTCGAGCATGATGCACAGTGTATATGTTGTCGATGTACCCTTGGGTGTAAATAAGTTTGCAGTTGAAGCCACAAATCAGTACACCGGCAGCAACATGTCAGACTGGCAGCTCAACACTTACCTGTAATACAGAACTGCAGTAGTCACGGCCATTATGGCCACCATCTTGGTCATCCGGTTATGGCGGTGTAGACGAGGAGCACCTTGTGCCTCAAACCAAATGAAAGATATTGATGAAGATGTAGCCTATTCGTTGGCCAGAGCATATCTTGTGTGCCTTACACAATGTATGACGAACAACACGTGTCTAACACAATGTATCATGAACAACACGTGCCTAAACACAGTGCATCGCGAACAACACATGCCTAACACCATGTGTCACAAACAACTTATGCCTAACACAATGCCTAACACGATGTATCATGAACAACACATGCCTAACACAGTGCATCACGAACAACACGTGGTGCCTAACACAAAATATGATGATCAGCACGTGCCTAACACAATGTATGAGGAACAACACATGCCTAGCATGATGTTTCACGAACAACACATGCCTAACACGATGTTTCATGAACAACACTGGCCTTGCACAGTGCGTCACGACCAGCACGTGCCTAACACAATGTATCACAAACAACACGTGCCAAGCACAATGTATCATGAACAACACTTGCCTAACACAGTGCATCACGAACAACACGTGCCTAGCCACAAAGTATGACGAACAACACATGCTTAACACAATGTATGCTGAACAACATGTGCGTAACACAGTGCATCACGAACAACATGTGCCTAACGATGTATCACGAACAACACATGCCTATTACACAATGTATCAAAAGTTTTACACTGGCCGCCAACAAGCGCCACCTGTTCGGGATGTGTCATGATGTATGTTAGCTTATCAATAGATTGAGTGTGTGCTAAGGATGATATGACATGGGCTCTGAGATGTCAGATCTTGTTATGTATCATGTTTAATATCGCGAAAGTCAACGAAGCAGCATTAGATTCAATCAAGAACTGGGCAACTTGTTATTGTTAGAGATAACTACATTTCTGTTGTCAATTCTTCTTAAAATATCTTGATGCCCAACCAATAGCCCATGATTATGTCATTTAGATCTCTATTTAGATCTCTACTTATTATAACTCATTATAACTTTTTTGCTTTTAACCCTTGACTCACCTGGCGACCTGTTTACATTTGGCGACCCTCCAGAAATATGTCAGAGACCCTTGGAAAGGGTCGCCACCTCAAGTTTGGCTACCAGGGATTTAGATTGAATCAAGAACTTTGAAACTTGCTTTTGCTGCTAGAAATAACTACATTTCCCTTTTTTAATTGTCCTTAGAATATCTTGACGCCCCTAAAAGAGCCCAGGGGTCCGACAAAGAGCAGATGTCACCAGATTATCAGATGCCAGGCAAGTACGACTATACCAGGGGGAATTAGGCTAAAATGTCCACATTGACAGTAAAAAATAAGTATAATCTCGCTCAGTGAACTATTTTGAAATGGATGTCCCAGGGACAACCATGTAGAAAGATTTTGGTCAAGAACAAAAATTGGTCCTTCCAATTCTTAACGTACTGTGTGTAAGTTTGGGAGAGATTGATGGGATGTATGAAGGTCTGGTCTGCTGTACTAAGATTGTCTTTTCATACATAGATTGATGGGATGTATGAAGGTCTGGTCTGACTGTACTAAGATTGTCTTTCCATAGATTGATGGGATGTATGAAGGTTTGGTCTGACTGTACTAAGATTGTCTTTCCATAGATTGATGGGATGTATGAAGGTCTGGTCTGACTGTACTAAGATTGTTTTTCCATAGATTGATGGGATGTATGGAGGTTTGGTCTGACTGTACTAAGATTGTCTTTCCATAGATTGATGGGATGTATGAGGGTTTGGTCTGACTGTACTAAGATTGTCTTTCTATAGATTGATGGGATGTATGAAGGTCTGGTCTGACTGTACTAAGATTGTCTTTCCGTATATTTTTGTGTAGCTTGTGCTGATATAGGTAACTTACAGATAATAATAGGCCTTCTATATATACATGCTTTCCATAAAGCAATAATAAGGGTTGGAGCCCTACGAATTACCCTTCTTTCACCAAAAGGAGATTTTGCCATTCGTTTCCCTTGTCAGTTATGAGTAAACTACCCGGATTTTTCACATTGAACATCACCCTATTTGCAAAGAAATTAGGCCAACTATACCTACGGTGTAGATATCCCCTACTATACATAATTCATCGTTTTGAGGAATATTGGTAAATTTTGTTGCAAATTATAAATGTTTCATACATTGTCACACTATGCATAATGATTTGGTATAATGATGACAAAATGGTTAAAATATAAACGCTGATTATTTTAACGATTTTGTCATCATTATACCGCATCGTAAGTAATGCATATATAGGGTGATAATGTATAAAATATTCATAATTTTCAACATATACCCCTCAGTAGGTGATATCTACACTGTAGGTCTAGTTCAATGAAAACGTTCTGCGACGAAATGTAAAACTCGTGCAGATATGGCATCATTTCATCGTAAATAGGGTGATTTACGATGTGAAAGATCCAGGGGATCCCGAGTGTTTTAATCATAACTAACAAGGGAAACGAATGACCAAATCTCTTTTGGTGAGAAGAACAGTCCTCTGTCTCAAACCCTGATTATTGCTTTAAACTATTCACTTTGTTGTTACAAAACGGAGTAGAAATAAATGTACCACAGTACATAGATATATAGATAATGATATATGTAACGATGGATTGTAATTATATAGGTAATGGAACCATGTAAAGCCTTCCAATGTCACACAAATGCCTAATCGTGCGACCAGTGATTAAGCTACAGATCTACAGATACAGAGACAGATCTTGAGCTGCAAAATTAGTCCAACAGATGAAGATATATTAAGATGAGGTTTCAACCATTGGGGGTCTTTTATATTTCTTTAAAAATGTTGTATTCTTTTAGAATTTGGTAAACATTACCATTGTACTCTTTGTCTTTGGTATACGTTGAGTATTACCTATACTCTTTGTATTTGGTATACATTACCTTTGAGTATTACCTATACTCTTTGTATTTGGTATACGTTGAGTAATTACCTATACTTTTTGTATCTGGTATACATTGAGTATTACCTATACTTTTTGTATTTGGTAAACTTTGAATATTACCTATTTATAATTTTTCCCATATACTGTATTTTCTCTTCACCTGTATGAATATCCAGAACCTGTCACAAATCGGCGGAAAAAGAAAAAAGCAAAGGTGACTTTGTCAGACCTCGAAGAAGGAGAGGTCGATGAAGAGTCCAGTGAGTACACAGATGGTTCCGGGGCTGGCAGTGGAACCGATGCCTGCGATGAGAACAAGGAAGAAATAAATAACGAGGGTGCTGTTTTGTCTGTGGAGGTGTCATCAGGATTAGATGATTGTGAAATGGCAACAAAGGATGACGGCAATAATAGGACAGAAAAGGGTCAAGAGTTAACACTAGGGCAGACAAACACTAAACTGTACTGTAGCACAGAAGGGGCAAAAAATGACGACTTTGTCGTATCCGGGAATTTAGGACACGGAAATACAGTGAATATTTTAGGAGTCGGAAATGAGGAAATAGGAAGCAAGCAAAGGTTGTTAGCGTCGGAAGATTCGCGAAGTGATGTGCTGAGTGTAGGTAATGGCAGTGATTTCAACGAAGAGGTCGATGACAGGATGGCGAGAACTGAGGAAACTATGGGAGAACTGAAAAGTGATCAATGTACAGTCGAGGAGGGAGAGTCACAAAAGGAGACTGTGGAATCAGATCCTGACGAACAAAGCCAGGATAACTCTGCAATTTCATCCTCTGATGGAGATGAGGAAATGGTAGATGAGGCCAGCGGCAATCGTACCGTCCAATCGGCTAGCCAGCCGAAGCAATTGGAACCCAAACTGGATGTCCTCGAACTTGAACTCAGAGCAAGAGCTATTCGTTCATTGATGAAATATTGCACGGGGGAGAAAAAGACATAGGGGACAACCTTGCCACGATTTTGTTTCAGCTGCCTCACTTTTGCCATAAGGAAATGTTTTTATTGAGAAATCAACTTTTAATTATCGGCCTTTTACTTGTGACCATTCCAAAACCAGCAACTAGCACTAGGTAGGTTCCATTAATTTCATTGTTAGTTGTTAATTACTGTTGTTGATGTTTTTTTTTGGTTTTAGTTTTCTTTGTTCTCTGATTGATTTATTTGTAAAGGATTACAGGGTATTGTTTTGTTTACCAATAGACTATGAATGAACAGAAGTGTTCATTTAACTCTGAAAATTTGACATGAAATCTTTCATAGGGTTCTAACAAAACTAATTTGGAGATTATAAATTCAAGTATCTATTCAAGTTTCATCTCACTGAGATTTTCACCACCACCAGTTTACTAACATTTTCCCTTTTTTTTTTCCTTCATCATACTCTGGCTGTACAGCCTTTTGTGCTCTGTTAAAATATTGTATCAGTGAAATGATTATTTTTACATCCTGACAAAAATAAGGCTCAATTTGTAAGTTTGTAATTTACCAATATACTATTCATTATTAATTCTGATAAACACTTAATGTCCTATTATAATAACAATAACAAACTGATGACATAAACAAGAGTTGCCAAAATGCTTAATTAAACTTCAAAAAATGTCAATTGATTTGATATCAAGCTTTAAAGTCCTTTCCATACATCTGTCAGCAAACCCCCATGATCTCATTGGCGACATCGTATCCGCGGTGCCCTCGGATGTGAGTCACTCGCTCGTTCTCCTACATCCCTGACAGCCAATCTTCAGTGCAGTACTGCCACAATGTATACACTTGGGGTGGGTACAAGATCATACTTGACCCCAGGACACAGATGCAACGACCCAGCCTGTAAACAAATCAAAGTCCTACTGCCATTTATAGCCACATGTTCCTCATGCCATCACAAAATTCATGCAAGAAGTAGTAACATTTCAATGTTTTGGTTTTGAACCATGATACAAGAGGTCAGCAGAGGGTGGCATGCCATCCTGCCACTCCCAGATTTATAAAGAATAAGCCAGTTCAGAGTTACAATTGCGCATGTCCAGAAAGAAAACGTGCAGCGAGAACAAACAAGACGATCACTCATAGTGTTACTGTTGCAGTTTTCACTCAAAACCGTCAGCACTCTTGGAAAACTAAACTAATTCGCTCCATTCTTTGATCATTTTATTGTTCTAGGTATGGGGGTAGTATTTGTGAAATTTCATGTTAGCAGGATAAGCAGTTTTGTTCGAGTGAGCCTTGAAACAAATCCTTGTGCACTGTTCGTATTGTGCATATCCGTGTTTGTCCTCCAGTGACCTCTGACATCATGTCATTGTAATATCCTTATAATATCATTTACTCTAACTCTGAACTGGCTTATTATTACCTTATACCCCACCCAAAAAAGAAAATTGTGCTTGTGCATTACTTTTTAAATTAACTACATGTTATTATAAACGTTTATTTACTAATTTTGCTGTTCATTATAATTGTTATTTTACTAATTTTTTGGCTTTAATTATTTTTATTTTACTTTTGGTTAATTGATTTACATTTATAAAGTAGGGCAAATAAAATTAATAACGTGTTTCACTCGTCCCTGTCTGCCTTTTTGGGATCCCCATTCTTGCTTTTGAATGGAAAAATCATGTATGTATATTTTTCCATGACTGCAGTATAGTTGCATCAGGTAATCCATTGTTCTGTCCAAATTGCACCTACCAGAATGTGTTAAAATTAGCAGTACGTGTTTATTTTCTGGATTTTTTTAATTTTCATGTTTTGGGAATAAAAAAAATTTCGGGCAGTTTCCATGACCTCATCTGCCTTTTCTATATTTTTTTTGACGAGAAATGTGTTAATAATTTTACTTGGCCTCATATCTCCTTTAGTCACTTGTTATTTTTATTTACTTTTATACACTTTTGTTCTCTGTTTTTTTTTCTCACTTTTATTCACAAAGGAAAATTGCCAGTCTCACAAAACTCACAGATACTTCAGTTCAGGTTCTACAATCTTGGTCAAAATTGTTGGGACACTATATATGCATTATTTCATAGGAAATGACAGTAACAAATATTCTGGTCAGTGTTTCAGTCGTTTCACAAACCCCCATCGCCCCCCCCCCCCCTGTTCAATGTTGCGTCCCTTTTAAAGAAGATGACATAATTGATAAGAGAATCACCGACATTGAATGGGGGAGCGGGGGTGTCCCAAGGAATTTTGTCTAAGATTGTAGGTTCTCAAAGTTGCAAATTTTATTGATTGCACTGTGGAGCAAAAAAAAAAAAAAAAACTGGGACACCCTAGAACATGGGTTCATAAATGGCAGCCCGCAGTCCAGATCCGGCCCTCAGGACGATCCAATCCGGGCCCGTGAAATAAAAATTATGATCGGAATAAGTGAGGGTTGAAAGAGATCTTATTCGAGACATCTTAAAGCTACTTCCCGGTGTACTAGAGAGTGCTATTACCGGTAATCTAGGGGTGTATTTTACCCCTGGTCTGAGCCACTACGAAACCATGGTGGGGTTCAGGTGTGGCCTGCGAGAATCTTCAGATAAATAATATTGCCTGCCAAATAAATTAAGAACCCCTGCCCTAGAATGTAATTCCTGGTTGTACATTTATAGTCAGCTGAAAAATTTGATTTAAGCAGCTTAATTGGTGCTAGAGCAACCTTCAATTGTATTCGTTTTTTTTAAATCTATTTTTTATTTTCAATGTAACATTGTGTGGTACATGCCCTCATGTATTCTTGTAAGAAAAAAAAACTATCAACCATCCATACAGTTGCATTATGTGTTATATATACAGTGGTATATTATATGATTAAAGGTATATAAGTTTTGTCTGAGAGGTGGGCCTAGCATCCCCAAGGGGGGGGGGGGGACACAGGAAACATGATGGTGACCAAGAATAAATTGTATCAATTTAAGCATGGATATTATAGGCCTAATACAATTTTTCCACCGAAATTATAGTGTTTTTTTCAACCTATACATCAAGCCTCTTGAAAGATCTACCATGCCGGTATGTATACCGGTATATTGATATGTATGTATATGTTGCAAACTCAAGATTATAACATGTTTACATACATGCTAGCATGCAGAATGTAAGTGCATAAAAAACATAACATGTTAAACTGGAAACATCGGTGACGGTTGCCCGTTGTGAAGGACGTGCACAGGCGAAAAACCTCCATGCACGAACAATTTTAGCATTAGGTGAGCTGTATCAACATCGGGGCGACGGTATAATATTATTGGCCAGGAAATTAGGTCACATTTATGAGTCATCATTTCAGCCTAACGTTCGAAGTCCATCTTTAGGGCGTAAACTGGTACAACCTTGGTAGACGATTCCCTGATGGTGACCATCAAGTAAAGGGGAGAGGAACAAGCTCTCAACACGTGGATCAGTGTGTGAAAAAAAATTGCCCTTTGTCTTGTACATGAGAAAAGTTTGTTGGGGCAGATGACAACAGCTGTCGGGAACAGTTTCAGATGGGATAATTGGACGGGATTAATGTCACATTTACCAAGTTATAATATAATGATAATAAAAATGAATGAATGAATGGTAATAAAAAATACAATTTTTTACAGTGCTCCCCAACTTAATCAGAATTTCCCTGACTAAATCATAACTTCCCTGACTAAATCATAACTTCCCTGATGGGGGGGGGGGGTTCTAGATATCCCCAATGGGGGTAGGCCCCTATATCCCCTTGATGGCACCATCCCTGTCTCGAGGCAGGTCACAGTTTTATATTTGTTGCCACATTGAATCACATCAGCATCCTGAATATACATCCTATCATATGTATTGTTATTTCAGGGGGGTGGTTGGATAGACTGCTAGAGATATTAACTCAGGATGATTCTATTTTGATTCAGTCAGGACTCCTTTGGCAATTAAGGTTTTCCAGAAAGTCACAGATACAAACGAGGAGATGTTCTGTTAGGTGTATGCTTCTGTGTTAGGGCCTACTTTTACAGAGCAAAATAAATCCATGGAACAAAAATGGTACTGCTTATTAACTAAGATGTTCCTCAGGTTGCAGAACATACCCCCAAGTGACTATGCTACTTATGCTATATCATTGTATATGCCACACCCATCTAGAACAGCCAAGGCTGGCTTGTCCTCAGAAAATCTTACACCATGAGTTGGAATTACTTAACACAAATACTGCCTCAGTGCTTCCTTTCAAAAACATTCCCTTATTTTCCATCCCATTAATTAAAATAAGTACCTGACAAAAAGGACTTAAATGTAAAGTAAC
>JAODFY010118577.1:0-18101 GCA_027580055.1 Paracaudina chilensis | reverse complement strand
TTACCAGGGGGGGGGGGGGGGCAATCAGTAGAGTTGTTAATGACTTGCAAGATAAGAGTGTATCATACTCCGGCAAAAAGGGGAAGCTACCAATGATCATTAATTTAACTGTGGTGGGGAGTGCAGGTAGGGTGCAGAGTGGTACGGTGGAGAGTGGGTAGGGTGCAGAGTGGGTAGGGTATGGAGGGGGCAGGGTGGGGAGTGGGCAGGGTGGGGAGTGGGTAAGGTGGGTAGGTGGCACGAGGTGGAGGACGCTTCCATTCTGATGCAAGGTACTTTTAAATTTAAGCTGAATTTGCTTGTCACTTTTAATTTTGAGCAATATGCTACATTAATACTAATTATTAATAAGGAATTAAAGATACACATGTATAGGATGGTTAAATTGTTAATGGTGAACTATAATAATCATTCAGTTAATATCATCAGAAGTGTTACCCTCCACAATAATGTGCACTAATAAATACGGCAGCTCATGTACAGGTTGGTAGTTTATGAATAGTGAACTATAATACAGTTAATATCATCAGCAGTGTAATACCCTGTACAACATTGTGCATTAATAAATGCGGTAGCTCTCACCCCAGGCTACGAGAATCGATTTCAATAAAACATCAATGCATAGACCAAAGAGGGCTTGTTGTGGTTAGTATGGAGACATACCTGTACATATACAATTCTTTAGTAGTTACCGAACATCTTGAGGTTTTATACATGGGGGGCGGGGGATCGAGGGGGGGGGGAGAGAGATACCAGCTCTGATGGTTAAGAGCTCTTGTTTAAGGGAAACCTTTAAATGTTTTCCACTCATAGAAATTTAGTTAAAATACTTTCAAATTCTTCCCCATGAAGGATTTTTTTTAACTCCATATGAAGCTTTAAGACATGCAGGAATTTAGCATTAAATAACAATTCACTGAACAACAGGAACGGTTATATTTTATTTGCTAGCATTGTTCTCAGCAGGGGTGTAAGGCTGTGACACTCTACACCTAGACTTAAATAGTAGAAGTTTCCAGTTCAATGGGTGGGTGGTAAAGTTCAAAAATCAAATGGCTGAAAACATTTTTGAAAACTTGCTAGAATGATTTGACTGCTAAATGCTTCCTTAGGACCAAGGTTTCCTTGTGGCCCAGGGGAGGAGGGGTGGGGCATGGGAGGTGTTTTATATAGTTGTCATTCTCCAGAAAGTAAATTAAAATTCTATATTGCCATGGGGCCAAAACTCACACCATGCAGTGCCTACACAATAGAACTTAGTAGGCCAAAAGACATGCTTGCACAGTGCTTGCAAGGTCTACTAAAGATAATGACAAATAAAGACATTGTTGCTGTAATGTATATTATGTCTTATAATGTCTCACTGAATCTTATGGTATATGACAAGACTTTAGCTTGCTTTGTGGTAAGCCCCTTAGAAAAAAGATTAAATCTAAAAACTTTTATTTGTCTATGAAGGTTCGTTCTTCACGGTCTGCTGGGAGCTAATGAATACTTGACTCACAAGCACCGGTGGGGGAGGCTAGAGACGTATATTCTATTCCTACTGATATTAATTCCTCGCTTGAGCGAGTTCCATTTGCTGTTTGGGGGTAGGGTTACATGGCGGTGTATGTACTTGGCGTCATTGATTCTAGAGACAGCAGTTGACTAGTACCATGGCCATGGGGTTATTGGGGAGAGTTATGCAAGTAAGATTTCTGTTTTATTAAGTGCAAAATCGTGGGTCATTGTGATGTACCAGTCTCCTACACAAACAAAGTTGTGATAAAATAATTACTATATATGGGGTGTCATACTGATGGGAATTAACCTTCCTTTATCGGAATGCAAAGTTTGAACACAGTCTCTCCATGGTTACGACTGATGCATTCACTAGGAAAATATAAATATAAAATTGTGGATAAATCTTACAGTAGGAAAATTGAAAGATAATTATGAACATAGAATTGTGCAATCCCACCCTTAGACTCATCATGCATTAATGTGGATCAAGAATGTTACCAGGGTTGCCAGTTTCTGGCAGACTCAGCCAGCCAAATTGGGCAAAACATGCCAAATTGTAATTTGGAATCCCTATATAGGATCAGATATGCATGGTTGTATTTCTGTTGGATAGTGGGAAATTTTAAATTTTCAAAACATAAACAAGGTATAAAACATCCTTTGATTGCGTTTATTGATGTGAAATTTGGCTGATTTCGCATGTATAAATTCACATGTATAAATGTATATTCATGTTTGCATATAACATTCTGTTATCATACTAGATGCCATCCACTCTGAATCAATGTTTCATTTCAAAATCTGTCACCTGGATTTGACAGTGAATACCACCAGAATGATACAAGGAGGAAGACTGAAGAATGCAGCATAACCACGGAAATGGGGAGGTTACCACGGGAACTGTAGTGTCACACAGGGAGACCTAGCATGTAGGGAATAAGATACAAGTAGTAATGGTATGATAGTTACATAGAAACAGGGACAAAGCCCCATTGGCTAAACACTCATCTAGGCTATATGTATAGGCTATATGAACAGCCCACAAAATAAATTCCCACGGCTTCACTGAGGAGTAGCGCTAGGAGGCTTATCTTGGAGACTCCATTCTGGACTATTCAGAGAATTCTGGCTTTAGAATATATGACTCACAGCCCGAAATGAGTCGCATTGTTAGAGAAATTATGGCAATAGCTTGTGGCCATGTCACATGCAACAGGGTTGGAAACAATGTCAACTGCTAGATGAAACATAATCATGTTCGGAGCGATAAATTAGTTGAAAGGAGAAATAGGTTATAGTGTTTCCCTATAGGCATGGAATATTGGGTGCAGCAGATGCACTACTGGTATTAATTGAGGATACCTACACAACAACATGTGTAAGCTATATCCATAGCAGTACCAGACTGATCTAATACATATTGTAAACATCCATGTGCTAATCATTATTAAACTTTTTCAATAGTAAGTAGGACATTATACACCCATTACAATTGTTTCCATGAAATTGTGTTGTCTCTGAGCCCCCACATGAAACAAAAGTGGCCGTGTGGTTGACCGAAGACTACAAAGGGCCTATGAACATTCACCGTTCTGAGGCACACCGACAGTATTAACCCACAATCATAATACTCTTATCCCGCAAGCAGCTTTCACCAGAAAACGAACAAAACCCCATTCCATACAGAGCGTGTGATCGGCCGTTCCTCCATCCTAACTCTAACCAAGAATTCCCTCCGATCTGTTCTTAGCCATGTTTCTACCCGCTTCTACTAATCCCAGCTCCGATAGCTTTGTTTCCAGAGTTCACGGATAGTTTTATCCCTCGGAGCAAAAGTTAGGTGTAACCAATTCAACTGTGAAAGTTCCCATAGACTCGTGCGCATTAGTAGGGTTAGCAAAGTACAGAAGGGGTCAAAGGTCGGGAGCCCGCTTTCCCGACCAAAGGGTTGAATGTGCCTTAAGCTGTTGATCCAGACAGGGAGCCCGGTTGTTGCAAGAAATTTAAAACTATTCATAGAAGGGATTTAAAATCTACCAGAAACCAGAGAGACAACTGTGGAACAATAGGTTTCCAGTCCGTGCACATGGACAAACTACACGCCAGGTATGGCGGCATGGCATTTAGGGATCTTTGGGATTTTTTTCAGGCTTAGATTTGGCAATCCAATTAAGGTACATTTTGCACTTTTACCTTGATAGAAAATTGAGTCGGTGAACAAATTCCCTCTCGAAAGTAAAAAAAAGAGCACCCAAAATTACAAAACGGGGGAAATTTAATGAAAGAAATTAAGGATAGGGATCCACAATTTCTGCCAAAATTCAGTCACATTGTGACTTGATGACATTGCATACACAGTCAGTATTTTTAAAACATTTAAAAGATGGTTATCAATTAAAATGACCAAAAACTCCTGAAATCCAATTGATGAGACCACTGGGAGGTCACCAAATAATGTAGATTATTACAATCCCTGGGATAGATTCATCTTTGGGTGACAGTTTACACCCAAGTCTGGGCCTCAAAACCACTTCATCCACCAAGCTAACTCCATCAAGTTTATTCTGCAGAGTAAATCACCAGGGTTTCTACGAAGACGCGCAGATGTCTAGATCAAGCGTGATAGAGCATGATTTTGCACTCATTATGGGATCCCATAGGACCCCCTCTATCTACTAATGTTGATAACACACGATACCGCCAACAAACCGCATCATGCACTGGATGAAAATCTAATGTGAGATGATCAACTGCAATGAGTCAAACCACCAAATTTAACTTTTGCATTTATCACAACAGTGAAAACACTTCTCAAAGTGTTTATGAATCAATGTCCTATTTTTTTTTTACAGTACATATGTGGCCTATAACATGCCACGTTTTTTAATGAATTGATTATCCATGCCCTAATGAGGCTTGTCAGACTATTCAGTCCCCCGAGCACAAGCGACCAATTTTTCTAAAATCTCTGTGCTCCGAGAAAGGATATTTCAGCGTCATTGCATTTGACATTAGTGACTTGTGCAAGAATCGTGACAACGTTTACAAATTTAAGCCATCATATAAACTAGCCCCATTTGCATCAGGCATGAGTGCTTTTTTCTGCATTTTTTTTTTCATAACACATTTTTATTGGAGTGGAATATAAATGGAATTTAGCAACTTTGAAATTGAGCAAAATCTCTAACTGCATGTTTATTATTTACTAAAAGCTATTTAAAAATCATGTTCAGTTTTATAATTTTATAATTGAAAATAATGCAACATATTGTCACTGAGTATACCAAATGTGAAACTAAATATGCATGATACGATGTGTTGTATATTACCCACAATGAACACAATGTGTACTGAGGTCTGTCAACACTGTATATATTATATAGAGTACTACATATATTATATAGAGTACTACATATTTTATATAGAGTACTTCATATTCTATATAATAGCACTACACATCACTACATATTTTATATAGAGCACTGCATATTCTAATACATAGGACTACATACAACAAACACTCTGTTAGCAAACCTGAGTATAGGACTAATCTAAACCAATATAAACCAATATAAGTTTCTTTGAAGTGCTATCACATTTAATACCCACACTATCCTACCACTAAAACACACAATCGGCATCTGACAAAGTTGACATTGTACTATGACTAATACCCTATAAAAACAGACTATGCTGGTAACCAGGTGAGGTAACACCACACTAAAACAGCTACCATCAAATCCACATGGCAAACAACAGGAGACCAGGGTCTCTTTGATCTCTTGGTTCAACATCCGTGAAACAACTTCCTCTTAATGATCGCATTCATTGGTCATCAGCTTGCGGCTCCAGAAAACAAAAGGGCTAGTCTTTGGTGTGGTGTGGAGCGGGGAGCACTCGGAAACACAAAGGGGCAGGCAAATTAATGTTCTTTGGAAGACTAATTGTCTCACCAGACTGGTACTGAGAATTTGTTTTAATTTTCTCACACATGCAATAAACATTAGTATGACTCCCATCATGAGGATGATGAGGGGTGATGAGGGGTGATGAGGGGGTGGAGAGTGGGAGGTGGTGAGGGTTGTGTCTGGTTGTGCAATTTTTATCAATGTTAATTGAGACTGCAACTTAAAATAATCAGTAGCATCACCAAAAGGGGAGAGGGCCTGGGGAGGGACATGTCCCCAAAAGTAGTTTTTATATTTGCTGACCCCCCTTGATGAAATGCTGCCCCACCCCCTTGTGCACCCCTACTTTGAAATGTTGGATGAAGCCGTTAAAATTGATCATCAACACCAAATTCTTTTTTTTCAAAAATGTTTTGGACCATTTGACTTTCAACATACATATCTCACACAAATTAAGAAGAGAATCCGAAAACCCTTGGATTTGATGCTTAATAAAATCCCTGAAAATATTGTGCATGTAAAAACACAAGATGCCATTAACCAATTCTTGATCTCTCTCTCCAATTAAACAAATGAGACCAAGACGAAGGGTCTTATTGATGGGATTTGGTTCTATTGTGAGTGATGATGAAAGGTTACCCTCTCCCGGGACATGGTGCCATGGTCATGATGGTTGGAGCCCCTTGCACCACAATTAACCCTTGCCATGTCGTAGCTCCACCACTATGCAAGAGTAGCAGAACCTGGGTGGAGTTGTCTAAGATTGGAAACTTGCCTAGATGTACCCCCAGGGATCTTGTTGGCATTTGACAATTACATATTTTCTGTCTGTTAATGGAAGAGCCGTTTGATTTATGATGCTATTAACTGCAGATCACCTGCACTGACAGCTGTGGGCCAGCCCTAGAGGAAGTCTGTATGGTAAGATCTGGCTGCCCCAAGTGAAATCAACCAGAAAATTGATTTGCAATTCGGCAGAGAGAACAAGGGGGCAGCCCTGGGAAAAGGAAGTCTGTTTGTGATCATCGGAAACGAATCTCGCAGCCATTACAACAATTGCACATTGTAAAGTGGTTCATGTTTTGTCCATCATGTGTACGTCTATTGCTAAGACTATCATTTTGTGGTTCATGTTTGTCCATCATGTGTACGTCTATTGCTAAGACTATCATTTTGTGGTTCATGTTTTGTCCGAACAGTCATTACATAAAGGGCAAAGGGAAGCCAGGTTTTGATCATTGGAAGCCATTCTGGTCACATTGAACCAACAAATAAAACGTTACAAAGTACATTAGCTGGCACATGCTATATCCATTATGAACATGTCCGTCTACAATTGGCTAAAGTATCACATGATGACATGAGTGGAACAATATCCCACAGTTTGGATGTAATTGAATTGTCATTAACAATGAACGCAGGTTTTTTTTTTTTTTCTAGGAAAGCAATTAAACCATCCTGAGTGTAGGTCCTGGAACTATTAGCAATACAATACAGGGTTGATTGCATGTTGCAAATAACATGTACCAGCTTCATACTAATATGTGAGCTATTGGCTAGAAAATTATCTTGATATGTGGTGACTGACTTAACATCATTGCCATGGTAACATAAAGAGGATAGTGGCTTTATCACAGAGGAAAATCCATTGACAGTCTCATAAAACTCCCATTTTACAAGTATATATTTTAAGTTCCAACAAATGTATTGATAACACTTATGGGAAATAACAACAACAAAAACAACACCAGCAACAACAACAACTAGGATGGGATTCCTGGTTGTAGATTTATAGTCAGCTTTTAAGCTGCTCTGTATAATTGGTGAGATGTTCTCTTTAAGTTTGTTTACCTACGAGTGATTTAGATAACTGGCTCAAAGTAAATATTTGTTGTGACTTTCTTTATCTTTACAATTTTCAATAAATTACAACCATCCAGTCCTCCTGTTTTCTGTTCTGAACATTACTGAGGATATGTCTCTGTACAAAACCAAGATATTTCCAACAACCATCCCCCTTATTACAAAGGTCAAAATCAGAATGACAAACTTGACTTGGCAGATATGTGAATTTAAATTGGCAGCAGGGTGATAAATCTGACACCATTACTGGGTGTAGCGGTGTGTAACCGTAGCATAGATCCCGCCACAGTGACGTCCATGTGATTCTGATGCCCGATCCACCGGGAGCGACAAGCTCTGATACAATTCCCAGACGGAGGCACGATGCCCTGAACCTGTAAATTGCAGTGCATACGAGGCCCATAAAAGAGAGTCTTCATGTGAAGAAATCAAGTTCACACCAAAATACTGGTTGTATGCTGTATATATAAATGGTACAGTAATGCACACAGAACACTGCAATGTGTTTTGTCTGAAGTTGTATGCGGTATATATGTATGGTACAGTAAATGCACACAGAACACTGCAAAGTGTGTTGTCTGCACACGTCTCGAGTAAATCATGATCAGGAGTAGGTTTGTCTCATTCATCTCTATGGTATATATTATCCATACCAATGTTTTACATCACAAAACCAGTGGTGTCATCAAGGAAGGGGCAGGGGCACAGAGGCATGTTCCTCCCAAATTTTTTTCCACTTGTTTCTGCTAGCTACTAAGAAAGATTTTAGATATTGGTAAAAAGTTAAATAATATAACTAATCCCCCCCCCCCCCCCCCCCCCCCACACTATGATGTGCCCCTTCACTTTGAAATGTCTGTTTGTAATGTTTTTAATTTACATATTAATCATTTATTTATGTCGGACCCATCTAAGAAAAAAAATATTAATGAAATGGGGACAATGCGTTTTGTTCTGACCTATTAATTAGCCAATAACATTCAGCCACATGTAACAAATGCTAATAATAGGTCGAACCAACCATATACACTAACAAAGTTTAATTTGGCTTTTTGTCAAGTGGTTATGTGCAGGAAAATGGGCACCAATCACAAAACGCAAAGTTATTTATTGTCACCAAAGGTGTATGACTTGTGGAATGTTCTGCTGAAAACATTCCAGGCAAGACTGAAAATATCAGTCCAGCACAAAATAAATACACAATGAACATTCTTGAGTGGTGTTGGAATTATACCCAAGACTTGTTCGACATACCGGTACCTTACTGGAACAATACAGAATTGTATAAAATCCAAATAATTACTTACAAAGGTAAAATCGTTTTGTTTCAATTATCTCCTGTGAGTGTACGAACCATATTTATTACCTCCACTGCTCACAGCAGCAGAGAGCATATATAATGGGAGGTAATTGAATAAATCAATGCCACCTCTACAATGTGTGGACTCTATTAATTGACTCCTTAATGGCACATACCACAATAGTAACCAGACATGTGCTCACCATGTGCTCACCATGTGTGCTGTTGATATAAATACCTTTATGTCCGAAGATTAATGAAGATATGAGTCTCAGATATTCAACCAAAGTGATTCACAAATATCAGCTTACATTCATTTAATTATTCTGGTAAAATATCACAACCAATATTGCACATCAACGAGAAAGCAACAAAAGAAATGTTAGCAACACACCTAGGCTAATTAGCCTAACACACAAATTAGATAATATCATGTTTTTTTAAATTTGTCAGTAGGGGCAGTGGGAGTAGTTAAAATCTGGGGGTGGCACAAATCTGATAGGGCACCGAGCCAAAATCTGGGGGGCATCGATGTGGGGGCGACAAGTACAATTCTGATGCCACTGCTGATCCATGTGTCTGTTGTTTTTAATGTATTCACTTTATTTACATGATAATAACCTTATATCTGTGGGTTGGCAAGCAGCTTTATTAGAGAGACCAAACTTCTGACCTGAGAGGTCTGATGCCTGCTGTAAGGTGTAACCATGTTGTACTTACCATGACTTACATAACATACCATACATTACATGACATACCATGACTTGCATAACATGACTTACATTTATCGGCTGCCACTGATTATAACATGATTTATTCTCATGCTGTGCCACAATGTGGTGTTGTACTGGTTTTGGGGGCAGGTACATAGGTAAAAGGGGGTGGGGTAGAGGTAAGAGGGGACTAGGGGGTGGTGCAATCATTATCAAATTTCTAAAAAAAATATCAATACAGATTTGTAGAGATTGAAACAGGTCTACATGAGTTTGAATTTGTTGTGGTAAATTTCTATCTGTACAATAAATTTTTCTGTACAGTGTTGAGAGCATTTAATTGAATATTTATGTTAATTGGTTGAATTCATCCCTGAACACCCTAAAGCAGCAAGGCATGACTATGCCAGGATGCAAGCTACCAACCTCCCAGCTGATGAAGGGATGCTCTTACCAATATGCCAAGCACTTGTGTTACCAAATTCACATTTCCAAATGTGCTATTTGTCACATGCTAAATCACTTTTAATTTCTGCCTAAGTCTGACATGGTAAGGAAGTGATACTAGGTATTGGTGACCATGTTTATTGAGGAAACACTTTGAGGTCAAACAAGGTCACCAATATGTCAACCAAGGTCACCTGAGGTCAACCACCAGTCACTGATAGGACTACACTTGGTCTAGACATACATCATCTATGATGTCATAGGTCTCCAATGCTATACCACATGACTGGCTCTTATAGACATACTTGTATTGTCCAGTGGTGGAAATTTGGGGTTTGAACCATTTTATAGGAATCCATTTTTGCAGGGGATAGTCTACATGCATTAAAATACACCATAACATTTCTTGTCCAGATGGTTACAACTGCATTCAAAATTTATAAAACCAAGGAAGATTTCATTTAAATTTGTGTGAATTAGTCAACTGAATTTACTAATATTTTTGGCAATAATAATAACTTGTCCAATCTGGAAACTGCCAAATATGGGTTAAATTCGTCTTTACAGGGCCACCTCCAGATTGGACAATTAATGTACAACTCATTTTGATTGCAAATGTGTAAGCACCATTTCTATAATTGGCTTCGGTTGACATGCACCGGTTGGAGGGGAGAATGGGGGGGGCGGAAAGGGTGTCACATCTCTCATGCCAATCACACAGGCACATCATAAAAATTCCACAAGTGCAGAACCACAACCAAAGGCCAATCAAAATGAGTTTCTCCTGAGCTGACTATTTACTAATATTGGCCTGGTCTGCATCTCATCATACTCATCACTAGTTTCAGGACCTATCAGAAACTTAAATTCCAACCGACCACAAAAGAGAGAGAGACTATCAATAGGTGCAGGCCGTTAATCATCGTAAACCATTCTCCCCATTAAAAGTCCTTAACTCTGTACCATCAATGTGGTTCTCACCCATCAATCACACCAACCAGCAACCTCCACCCCTGCAGAGGGGAATACCTCCCCCATGACTCATCACCAACATCATACCAACCTAGACATTACCGGAGTTCCTTCACAACACCTGTTAATATTTTCAAATCCTTTGTTTTGTGTCTGTTTTACTTGGAAACGGACAAAAGCATTTTTTCCTGATCTGCTTCATTTTAAAGAGGTTAAGTTGTAATTTACCAAAAAAAAATTAGAAGAGTTTTTACTAAACCCATGGCAAGAGTCCCTGGCTCTCAGAAAATGTTTGGAACTCTTGAGATTCAATGTAGAAGTAATAAATGCTAACACCCTTAGTATTAGTAATGAACATTTGGAGTGATTACATTTTTGTGACATAGGTTCTAGCATTTACTCCTACAGGTTTCATTGCCTCTACTGATTAACTGCACACCATAATTCATGTCAATCAGTGACTCACCAGCCATTGCAATTCGACCACCAAAATAAATTCAAGACATGCTTTTCATTCTTTTAGATTTACCACATCAAAGGTTTTGCCTTCCCTAGGGTTATACCATAGTTTAAACATCCACTTTTAACGACTTTGCAGAAAAACAAGAAAAAATGTTATCGTTTTAATATTTTCACACCTTTGTGGAGTTGTGAAATCAGACGCAATCTGGTGAGAAGAAAGAAGGCAACAGTTCCTGTATTGACTGGGCAGTTCCCAAAAAACAAGTTTGTGAGACAAAACTCAGCAGATTTAGTTCACAATGACTTCCTATTAAACAATGTATGGAACTGTGAAGTATCATTGTTATAAGGTCATTACTTTGAGGGAATAGAATGTTTTGCATTCCACAATTCTTTTTTAAATTACAGGATTAACCGACATAATGAAGCCAATCATGCATGTTACCGGTTCCTAGTCACAATTTGAGGTGTTTATGTCAAGTCTAAGGGTATTTTTTGAGGTGTTTATGTCATTTTATATTAAAGTCTAAGGGTATTTTTTCTACTAGGCATTATTAATAAACTATTACACATTCAATGGTGCAATCTGTTATGAGATTGTTTCACACAAAGTAGAAAGGAAAACAAGGAGATATTGAACAAATTTGTGGCACCTCAACCTTATGACTCTTGAAAACAAGCCAAACTGACGTTCTGTATCTCGCTCTGAGTAGGCTAGAAATCTGCTAGACTGGTCAGCTAATTTGCTATTATGTATAATGCTCGAGGTGGAATTAACTTTGGGGTCAGAATTACTTTAAAGAGAAAATGACACAATCTAGGCTACTGAGCCTTAGAATACACAATTAAGATAGAGAATGAGAATGAAGTATAAACTAGGCTACTGAGCCAAATACACAATTAAGACTGTATGAAGCTTTCTCATTCATTCGTACCCTAAAATATTTTGTATCTCCCCGGTGCTACTTTAACCTTCAGTAGTGACTCAGTACTTGACATAACCTAGCCAGTTCTTGTTTAATGAAGTGTTTGTGTTCAACCCACTTGGTTCAATGTAGACCTGACTGACATATAGGCAATGTTATAAAACAGACCTATATGAATTTATGTTGTAACAATGTCTGATATTGAGCTCTCTGGGGTTTGGGGCATATACCTCTGGGTTCTAGCCAGGATTTAGAGAAACTGGCTGGAATTTAATATTTACTATCCAATCTAGGAAAATACTATCAGCCTAAATCACTGAACATGCAGCCTCTACTGATAATCTCTGAAAACAAACAACTTGATCGAGGGGGAGTAAACAGATTAATGAGCAGCTTTATATCTTTGGTTCTGTCATTAAATGTTTGATGGACACCACAATTTTGGACCACAACAACCAATAACTTTCCGCTGATCAACATGTACATGAACAACCAGAAGGGGCTTCATAAAAACACACACATTATATCTGCAGGATTTTGGTGAGTTAGTAGTAGGCTATAGTGTGAATAACAATTACATACATTTTGGCATAGTTTGAAACGTTGATTAGCAAAGGGGGAAAAAGTTGCTAAAAGCAGTAAATATTGTAATTTACTAAATCCAAGTTAAAACTTATGTCCCCCTTCCTATAATGCACACCTCACACGCACAGATTAACACTTATAAAACCTTTTGAAGTCCACCGCCTGTCAATGGGTGTATTTTACCAATTTTTACTTTTAATAGAATTAACACCAAAGTTATACAAAAAAATTTGGTCAACTTAAAAATATTTTATTTTTTGAGAAAAATGGCAAGCACGCACTCTCTTGGTTTGTTGATTACTATTGATCTCATTCTTCACAACCAGACAGCCGTATAATTGAGAATCTTTTCAGATGTCAAGCAATCAATTTTGGAACAAAAAAACAATTTTGGGGAGTAAATACTGGCAAAGTCGCCTCAAATGCTACACAAAGCATCCGGACCTGTCTGTATTGTTGTGACGCAGCCAAGAAAAATGTATCGAACGAAATAGGGGATTTTCATGGTTGGTTAAGTCACAAGTATTTCACAATAACAAGGTTTCAGTGCAATTTATGAATTGTACATTGTAACAAAGAATAAGGTTAGAAAAACAGATAGAACAAAATATGGGTCATTTAATAGTAACAACATATACAAGTCCTAGCTGTTAGGGTGAAATCGTGTTTTCATTACACTATGTTACGGTTAGAGTAAGGGAAGGGTTTCTGGCAGGGGGAGGGGGGCATTATCCCATAAGAAACTCCCCTCCCCAAAGTGATTCGTTGGTAGAAACTTGCCAGAGAGACAACCCCACCTCAACCAAAACAACTATTAATCTTGTGATGTCCAATGAGGGCAAAAGTATAACAACTTTTCATTTCAATCTACTGTTTTTCCTCTTTAGTGTGATCAATAGTTTGCAGTGTAAAACAACCACACTCCCAAACAAACAGAAACATTCGTTAGCGATATCATTTTTTACAAAACAGTTTTAACAAAACTCCCTGGTTTTGTAGGTTAAGTACCTGTTATAGATTTACAGCCCTTGTTTAGTGATAAATTATACAAACAATTTGGGCTTGTTTGGGTTTGGTGGCAGTTTGAAATAAATTGACTACAATGTACAATTCTGGCCCAAAGGTGAAATTCACAGACCTCCCCTTAAAATTCAGGATTGGGTCAAACAATAACAATGAATGAACTGACCAGTCTAGCAGATTTCTAGCATACCCTGGGCGAGAGTTGTTTACCAGCCCCATACAATAACAACAAATGAACTGACCAGTCTAGCAGATTTCTAGCATACCCTGGGTGAGAGTTGTTTTACTTCAAATCAGCTTAAAAATGCCACTTTCAATTTTTGGAATTGTTAAGATGTGGTTTATGAAATCACATTCTTTCCACGCCTCAACACAAGTTACTGGCAAAATATTTGCAGCAGATTAGCAGAGAATAACAGGTCAGGCTTTGTTGGGGGAGACTATCCTTTATTTGTTTGCCCTATGGTGGCTTGCAATCCATGGCAGGGTTTCTATGAAGGTAGCACAAAAGGCTGGCCCAAAGCAGATTTGCCGGCTTAACGTCTATTGATATTGCGCCTGATGGTTCCATTGCCTGGTGTGGCAGGATTACTATCACACACAAACCATAATCTTGACCCAGCACCCTCCCACCTACAAAGAAGCACCAGTAGTCCAAACAAAACCTTACCCTCTCTGTATTGGCTAACAGATTTTTTTCATCCATTTTTTGAATCATTTGGCTACAAACTGCTAATTTCTAAACATTTTTACATTTGAATGAAACAGTCATTGGATTAACAAAATTGTGTGTTAGGCTAAGTAGCCTAGTTCTTTCTGCAATATTATTGTCATTATAATAATAATTAGTTTGTTTGGTAGCCAAAAAAAAGTATTGTTTGAGGAATTTTAATCATGTTATGCAGAATTTTAAATGAATGGAGAAAACTTTGCTTGAGAGAATTTGGTGGATAACCATGGGATCCAGTCCCATTTGATGTAACCATTTTGGCTAAACATTTCCCACCTATTAAAGTCCAACAAGTGTTTTGACGATAGACTCGATGCTTGTCACATTTAACCGGCCAACAATAAGTTGGTTTATTTGAGGGGAAAAAGGAAAACTGGTGGTTTACTGTTGGTGATTTCGGTGGGTGGTTGAGAAATGAAACGGACATTAACTTGGACAATGGACGGCCCTAACAGACAAAAGACCAAAATAAACTCACACAGGGACAGGAGGTTCCTGGAAATCAGCCACAGAGACCGGTCTCCAGCCGGTTTCAGGCTCTATATATAGGCTCTCCTTGGAAGTGGTCAAAAATGGATGATTCTTCACAGATCATTCAAAAGGACCAAGATTAATTTTAACAAGTAACAGATGTTTTATTTTGAAAGCATTAATTGTTATAGTCAAATCTCTTTTTGGGGATAATCATCAAAAATAATTATGACACCGATTCTATCAATAGGCTTTAAATTTGGTGGTGGTCATAAATGGATCCATTCTTCACAGAATTATTCCCATCATCCAAACTGACTGAGGTTAATTTGAACAATTTCCAGGTATTTTTTAGGCAAGACGTTATCCAGATGTAGAACCTTGTCAATGTGTTGGCCTGGAAGCATAACATTTACATAGAATGTAACTCCAGTGGTGTAACTCCAGTGGTGTAACTCCAGTGGTGTAACTCCATCTAGTCATTTCAAAAGTAGAGGGACTCAAATGTTGAAGAATTTGTGTGAAATAACACAGGGGACTCCACATGGGACTCCACAGGGGACTCCACAGGGGACTCCACAGGGGACTCAAGCCATGAATTAAAGTCACTAAATTTGTTGTAAATGACTTGACTCAAGTGAATTGCATTCAGTGATTTGTTAGAACAGTGGTATGTATATGTACCCTTTCCATTAGGGTCCACTCCCCATTTTTCTCCTGTCTCTACCACCCTCCACTCCTCTTCATCTTTGGCACCACTGCCTATGCACCAAGGGCATACCAACTAAACACCCTACCCTAAACACCCTTTTCATATACACCCTACCATAAACACCCTACCCAACATACCCTAACCCTACCCTACAACACCCTACCCTAAACACCCTACCCAGCATACCCTACCCTACAACACCCTACCCTTAACATCCTACCCAGCATACCCTTCCCTACAACACCCTACCCTACAACACCCTACCCTACAACACCCTACCCTACAACACCCTACCCTACTAATGCTACTCATTACCTTGTATATGCTGAACACCAAGCAGACATGCAGTAAGTTTTATCAATGTAGTATAACATTGTCACAATAAATCCAAGCAAACAGGTACCTTCTGGAATCTGCTAGACAGTAGATATTAAATGTAAACAATAGTTAATAGCCCAGCATTCCATTCTCCTGAGTCATCCAGTGAACCCTTCACCCTAGTACAAGCCCACCCCTAAATCACCCATCAAATGGATCCCACCAATGGCCACCATATCCTGGTAACTTAACAACTCTTGCTCCAAGTATGCTAGAAATCTGCTAGACTGGTCAGCTCATTTGCTGTTATGTATGGAGTTGGCAAACGGCACTCGCCTTGAGTAAGCTAGAAATCTGCTAGACTGGTCAGATCATTTGGTGTTATGTATGGGGGCTGGTAAACAACACTCGCCCCCGAGTATGCTAAAAATCTGCTAGACTGGTCAGATCATTTGCTGGTATCTATGGGGCCTCGACCATTCACACGTTTTCATTGAGGATGAGTCTCAACAGTCTTTAAAGGGACAGTCAGACTTTGGGCCACAACATATTTTGTCTTCCCTTCACAACTAAACTCTACCAATTTTGCCAATGAGCCCTAGGAATGTTTACATAATTTCAGAATACAACTTTGGCTAGAAGACTCTGACTCTGGTTTTCTGGCAAAAATAGTCAAAATTTTAGTCCAAACTGACAGCACCTTTAAATGACGATCAGGAACTAATTTATTCATTCTGGTCTGGAAAGGTGAACCAGTGCTTCCCAAACTGTTCTCATTGAGACTCCCCTCTTACCTTCCAAGCAAAGCTGTGACCCCCCTTCCAAAAAGGTTGTTAAAGGACACGATTCATGACCCCCCCCCCCCCCTAAACCCCAATATTTGTCCACTTTGGGAACCTTTGGTCTAGACCAATGAGAATTTCCTTTGTTTGTGTAAAATTGACAAGAATCTAATGTAGTCCTGTCACTTAGGATAGAAACTGACCATATATCTCAGGGGGGATAATTGGTCATCTAGCTGGAGGGAGGGCATGGTGAAAGAGTTGATGATAAACAAGGTGGACCACCTGATAAATTATGAGTGATCACAGGGTGCTGGTGGAGAGGGTCACAGGGAGTGGTGGAGAGGGTTACATGGGTGGTGGTGGAGATGGTCACAGGATTGGTGGTGGAGAGGGTCACATGGGTGGTGGTGGAATGGGTCACAGGGGTAGTGTTGGAAAGGATCACATGGGTGGTGGTGGAGAGGCTCACAGGGGCGGTGGTGGAGAGGCTCACAGGTGTGGTGGTGGAGAGCATCACATGATGCGTTTCTCCTCCAGTGGGGGTAATATTCAGGACCAGAAGTTCCAAATGAACAGAATAAGCTGCTTGTGCCCTATACACCCCAGATAATGCTCTGAGAGAACCACCATATTTGGTAATATATTTTTATTTCCATATCCTAAATAAATCACAAATTAAATGGCTCCATGAAATCTGTGATTGGTCAAAGTGCAATACAACAACTGAGCTGACCAGTCTAGCAGATTTCTAGCATATTGGAGTGACAGTTTCCTGTTTTATAAGCCTCTTATCTTCACAGATTTTTACGATAGAAGGCCTTTAACATATAGATAACCATCTGCAGCACAGCGGCAGTACTCTTAGAGGAAACTTCACATTAAAACCAAACTGATAAGGAGCTGCTCAATAAACTGATGAGTACACATCTCTTACTCCAGTCACACGTTGTTCATTCTTTGTTCTTGGAAATAAACCAGTTTTGATGGAGCAATAAAGATTAGTCTTTCAAGTAATGCATTGTGTCCCTACTGGATTTAATGGACATTCCTCATGTTTGCAGTCTAACCACAACAAGTTTACCATTGCAGGTAAATAATGCTAGGATGGTGATGCTGCTAGGATGGTGATGCTGCTAGGATGGTGATAATGCTAGGATGGTAATAATGCTAGGATGGTAATAATTCTAGGATGGTAATAATGCTAGGATGGTGATAATGCTAGGATGGTGATAATGCTAGGATGGTGATAATGCTAGGATGGTAATAATGCTAGGATGGTAATAATGCTAGGATGGTAATAATGCTAGGATGGTAATAATGCTAGGATGGTGATAATGCTAGGATGGTGATAATGCTAGGATGGTGATAATGCTAGGATGG
>JAODFY010118467.1:0-11438 GCA_027580055.1 Paracaudina chilensis | reverse complement strand
CTCAACAGACAGTCTCCTGAGAAACCAGACACTCTGGTAAGTCTGCTCAACAGACAGTCTCCTGAGAAACCAGACACTCTGGTAAGTCTGCTCAACAGACAGTCTCCTGAGAAACCAGACACACTGGTAAGTCTGCTCAACAGACAGTCTCCTAAGAAACCAGACACTCTGGTTAGTCAATATATATATATATATATTAATATATATATAAAAATAAATATATATAAAATAATTTCACAATCTATCACTTTAGATGACAGACTCCTGTGACTTCAGCGAGACTACTTCTATATGTTCATCGATTGATGAGCTCTCTACGGGGCACTTTCAGATGCCCTTTGAAATGGTCCGAGAGGGCATCGAATCCAGTCTCCGTCAGAAATGCCAGAAGCTGAAGGAGCACATTGATCAGATTGAGAAGGAGAACCGAGAGAACAAAGAGAATATAGGAGTAGGCGGTCAGGAGGATGGTGCAATAACAGCAACCAAAGATGCCCTAGAGAAGGAAATCCAGAGACTGGAAGGAAAACTAAAGGCATATAGAGGAGTCATCGAACAACAGGAAACTGCCATGCAGGTGAGCACTAGTAAACACAACAGAAAACTGCCATGCAGGTGAGCACTAGTAACACAACAGGAAACTGTCATGCAGGTGAGCACTAGTAAACACAACAGGAAACTGCCATGCAGGTGAGCACTAGTAAACACAACAGGAAACTGCCATGCAGGTGAGCACTAATAAACACAACAGGAAACTGCCATGCAGGTGAGCACTAGTAAACACAACAGGAAACTGCCATGCAGGTGAACAATGCCATCTATGTTGCATATGCTTTAAAAATACTATCATAGGTTATTTTGGTCTAAAAAATGTCCAGTTTGTATGCAGTATTTGTAATTTCAAAAATGTACAAAAAATCTATTAATTAACATCTTTGATGATGAGGTACCCTTTAAGATTTTTCTTGAAAATGCACAATGTCAGAATTTGGCAACAAATTAATACCTAATGTGTAAAATAAAACACATTTTTTTCCTCTCCAGATCAGTTCTTGATCACGTCGTTCTCACAATTATACATTTAAGTAAAAATTGTTGCATTTGTTTGCTTTTGCTAGTACAATTCAATTCCTGAGGGCGCCATAACAGATCTCATCAAGGATTCCCTGGAGGAGAAGGAACTCCTGGATGAGGACAAGCAGTCCTTCCAGCAACAGAAGGCAAACTTTGATAGAGATAGAAGAAAATTCACAGATGCTGCCGTGAGGCTAGGCCAAGAGGTAATTCCCTCTTTGGAATTCCACCCAAAAGTCATAAACATTTCTCATTAAAAGTCATTTCTGGTAATACTTCTTATTACAAGTTCTGCTTTTGCCAATAGCAGCTATAGAATCATTGTGCATACATATTTGTGACGGGTTTTGACCCTTTGATTGGAAAAAAAGTTGTGTGGACACTTCCAAAATAACATGAAGCTCCATATCCACATCCAGAGACACTAATCCAAAATGTGGGCACAATTTTATTTTAAAAAAAAACTTTTGCCAAAAATTCAAAAATTTTAACCCTCTTGTTTGAAGCAGATCTTGATAATGCATAGATACAATTTTGTTCTATTTACATTTTTTTTATTCCAAGAAAAACTGGCAGTGCCCATGACAACATGGCTTTAAGGATAGCATTTATTTGGAACTGGTGGGTAAATGTAAACAAAATATGCTAATTGCCATACATACAGCATTATACAACATTTCAATGTGATGGCTTCGTCGAAGAGAGCCTTCAGAGATTGTTCACAAGGAGTTGATTAAAAATCAGTGATTTGAAAACATCTGATTATCTTGATTCTGAGATAAGATGATTGTCAAGTGGTTTCGAGAAATATACCAGAAAAAAATAACCTGTTTGTTTGGAATCTGTGCCGTGATGGGGGCGCCATCTTATTCCTTTGAATGAACATGCCAAAAATTTAACTCTTGTAAGGAAAGGATTTTGTGATAAGATGATTATGTCAAGTGGTTTCGAGAAATATACCAGAAAAAAAAACCTGTTTGTTTGGAATCTGTGTTGAACAGACTGCACAGCGTATACATATTTATGTTTAGGCTGTGGTCTGGTTCAATGGACTTGGGTCAAAGGTTGACCTGGTGTATAAAATCTGTTGGGGAATAGAATTTACCTTTGGAGCTTCTTGAAGTTGTATACTTTTTTTTTATAACTTTGTCTATTTTTTTGTTAAAGAGAAAGCGATTTGAGGAAGAGAGGTCATCATTTCTACAGCAGCAGTTTTTATCAGCGAGTCCCTTCACGAGTTCTCCAAACTTGAGACCACCTAGATCCATGAACACCTCCATCAGTGAGTAATTCAAATGTGACTGACATTTCCCCACAGTGCCGGATTGGTTAAAGGGGGAAAAAGAGCAATTACCCCATCCCCCTCCCATAGAGGGCCCCTTTTAAAAAAATCTACTTGGATTTTTGCTGGCATGCATTTACATGTATATATGTAAGTTTCCTTCATATTTTATGTATTCATATATACTCATTTTTGTATACAATCATTTTTGTTCCAATAACGTGCAATAAATGGACTGCAGTGTAAATTTGGCGATTCACCATGTATTTTAATTTATATTTATGAGAGGCCCCCCTCAGATCTGGAGTGCTCTGTGGACCCCTCCAAGAACTAAATCCAATATGTTTACAAAATCAGAAATTATGTGTCATCCTGACATTGTTCAAAAGTTTCCATCGACTTGCAAACAGATATGAAACTGACGTGCATAACGGTTTTACCTTAAAAAAACAGATGTTCAATCTAAGCACTTTTGCCCTTTATGTAAAGGTTTATAAAAGTTAATCAAGTTGTCAGGGTTTGCTAGCAGGAACATGCGAGCAACCTTTTTACAGGTCAATTAATGCAAGCTTACCGGAATCAGTCTCGAACATTCCTATTCAACTTCCATGATTATGAATTGTCAATTCTAATAACAACTAGTCTCTGTATCTAGACAACATACATTAGTCATGGAGGTACTCCAACCAGGACCTCATGAATTGTAGTCACCGGCAAAACCACAGAGCTAACTTTCTGTAAACTACTGAATTGTCAATTCTTATATCAACCAGTCTCTGTAACTAGACGACAGTCACGACACACATTGATCTTGGAAATACTCCAACCGGGGACCTCATGAATTGTAGTAACTGGCAAAACCACAGAGCTAACTTTCTGTAAACTTATGAATTGTCAATTCTAATAACAGCCAGTCTCTGTAACTAGATGACATAAACTTATGAATTGTCAATTCTAATAACAACTAGTCTCTGTAACTAGACAACACACATTAATCATGGAGATAATCCAACCGGGGACCTCATGAATTGTAGTCACCCGCATTAACCACAGAGCTAACTCTTTGTAAATTCATAATGGAAAAGTTTAATCCATGGTAAATAAGGCTAATTTGTGTTTATTTTAGGTCCTCGGAATAAAGGAACACCATCTGGTATGCTACATGGGACACCGGGGATGGTGACACCAAACCGTCTGATCAGTAACCACACCCCATCCACTCAAGAGCTATACCGGGCCCTTAAGCTCGTGCCTGACGGTGGCGAGTGCTTGAATAGGTAAGTACGCCATCAGTAACCACACCCCATCCACTCAAGAGCTATACCGGGCCCTCAAGCTTGTGCCTGAATAGGTAAGTACGCCATCAGTAACCACACCCCATCCACCCATAGCTATACCGGGCCCTCAAGCTTGTGCCTGATGGTGACGAGTGCTTTAATAGGTATGTACATCATCAGTATTAAACCACACCCCATCCACCCAGGAGCTATACCGGGCCCTCAAGCTTGTGCCTGACGGTGGCGAGTGCTTCAATAGGTATGCCATCACTAACCACACCCCATCCACTCAAGAGCTATACCAGGCCCTCAAGCTCGTGCCTGATGGTGGCGAGTGCTTGAATAGGTATGTACACCATCAGTAACCACATCCCATCCACCCAGGAGCTATACCGGGCCCCTCAAGCTCGTGCCTGACCCTGGCGAGTGCTTTAATTTATGATCTTCCTGCATCACTCGCGCGAAAACAAGGTTATTTTAACGCAAGCTCTCTCGGACATTCATATTTAACATCAATGATTATGAACTGGGTTGGATTAACAACAACTTGACAAACATTGATGTTATAGAGACTGGCACCGGGGACCTCATGAACAGATAAATAATGGATATTCTATAGGGGACAATTACTGCACAGGTTCATGCCCATCCCCATAATAGAACCCCCTCCCATGGTAGTAATACCCCTCCAGGAACGACATAGAATACAACATGTAATTCAGATGTTATCTTCATCTGCACCATACCTCCATGTTTGTGGCCTCATGGGACCGCCTTCCCCTCCAATTGGAACAACCATAGACCAATAGCTTACAATGCATTATGGGGTTGACGTGGAGGATAAATAATGCAATACTTTGAATGGCATATTTTACCTGCACATCAATCCCACAATGCATTGTACAAGCTCTTTCACCCTATGTGCTAACTGCTCTACCAAGGTGCTGTTGTGTTACTTCATCATCAGGGAGTTTCTCTTTTATTGCAGCTCACTAGATAGCCTCAACTCAATCAGTCAGAGAAGTGTTCGATCAGATGTGTCCAAGTCCAGTGCCTGCTCTGATCGTAGCCGAGCCCGCTCCACCACCCCACGGTCTGCCCGAGGGGGGAACCCCTCCTTAGCTAGCAGCAGTAGACGGAGCTCCCCGGGGGGCGGGAAGGACAGAATGGAGGAACACAAGAAAAACCTTAGAAAAACAATAGCCCAGAGAAACACAAAGAAAGCCCCTGGATCCCTGGGAGCTAGGAAGATGTGACCTGGTGACAGACCTGGCTACAGGTCGCAAAATGTGTAACAAATTAGAGCACTATACTAAACTGCAATTGGGTGACTTTTACTGATGAATAAACTGCTACATTTAGAGTCATCAAATTGATGAAAAACAGTAATTTTCACCAAATTTGGATGAAAAAGTAAATTTTAGGTAATTCTACTAGTCTGCCTAATTAATTCCTTAAATTATATACAGCTCCATTTATAATAATGATTAATAATTAATTATTATTAATAATTTACATTTGCATGGGCCTGACAATGGTCTACCAAAATATAGGCTATGTAGGTGTATACATTTCAATATGCTTGTATTAGGCCTTTATTAGGCCTTTATTAGGCATTTTTAGGCTAGTAATATAAAGACCGATGATATTGTATTGGCATCTTTTACACTGTGTGTATCCTATAGTTCGGTGTTGCCTAGCAACAACCCAGTGATTTCAGTTAATACTCAGAATTGCTTACTGTTTGTTGCAGAATAATGGTTGGTCATGTGACACCATTCTAGCCAATGAAAGGCAAGGATTCGGTCAGTGTTCGCGTTTTACGCCGAAATGTTTTTTTTTTTTTATAGGTTTTTACATTGTTACAACCGAAATTTTATTACGTCGTAAAAAACAATTGCATTGCTAACTAATGTTACGACCAAGTCCCACACAAATCTTAATTACTGAACAAGTTTTACACATCGTTATTCACGTAAAAACAATTTAGAAAACAATTTAGAAAAACAAATGTAACCCTGCACCACCACGCGCGATAAGCAGTGCTAATGTTGTCATGACTCGTGAATAAACGTAAATATAATACCCTGGCATGGTATGCCTGGTATTTATAATACTGTACTAGCCACATACGCATAATCAATAGGCTATTGTATTGTTTTGTCAAATACACATCAAAATCAGATTTATACAGGATTCATTTTGCTCAGAGTCGGATAGTATTTATACGGGAGTGACATCGACTATGCAGTGCAATGTACTGAGACGTGAGTGCCTAGGCCGCATTCGGTGGCTTGGGGCCCATTCATTTGACAAAATATCGTCTGTTGAAAGTTGTATAATTGCGATTTTTTTTTGTTTTGTGAGTTGTGAGTGACCATTAGCGGAAAAACAAACTATCATTTTCATTATGAAACAATGTAAAAAGGTGGGCTAAACACTAGTTATTCTTTCCAGTGTGAAGTAATTTTTCAAAACCTACAAAACGGGTGGTAAAGTTAGCGAATCCACAACATACGACAAAACTTTTCCAGTCAGAAAATATTTTCCTGCCAAAAAGTTGCGACCATTTTCCTTACAAAACTTGAACCCTGCTTAGGGTGGCATATTAACTATTTGGCATATTGACTGCTGGATCCACCAGGAGACTGGAATGTGGCTCAGCAGAGTATAAAGATGTGCACATTTGATTTGCCAGTTACCAATGGCCGGAGGGAAAATGGTATTGTACATTGAGGTTACTAATCTCGAGCAATTAATGACCATGCAATCTTGTAATACACAGTGGTCATTATTCTAGAGCAATTAATGACCATGCAATCTTATAATACACAGTGGTCAGTAAAAGAACTGGAAAAAATATAATTGATGCAAAGCATTATGCTATTCAGCAATATCATATATACATGCATAAAATAGTATATATTGTTTGTTTTATAGGATTAAATGTGGACATCGCTAATTGTTTCTCAAATTTAAAATATTGTCTTCCAATGGGGGCATTATCCTTATCCCACCTGCCTCTCTCCACACATGTGAACATGCAAGGTGTAAACTATGAAAATATACCAGTTTACTAACGTTAAGAATGTATGTAAATCACCAGCCTTAGCTGTATTCTGCCGTATTAGTAAAAGCGCCCTCCCATTTGGCTAGCCTCAATCGGTTAAGTGTGTGGGCACTATTAAAACACTGTCGTCATTCTCCCTGTTCTATTTCTGTGGTTATACCAAACTACCAGGGGTAATGGATGTAAAGTGCATTCAGATGCATGTGAAATGCACTATAGAAATTAATTAACCATTATAATTATTATTATAATAATTTAAATAATAAATTTCTTAATGGGGTAAAGAAAATTGAAAATGATGTCAAAATAAATTGAATGAAATCACTGATAAAGGTTATAACTGATAAATGTTATCAGACTATAGTATATGTTACATTTAGTTTAGATTCAAATTTTATTACAAAAACATTTCTTAAATATAAGTTTTGGTCTTTCATTATTAATTTTATAAAATAAAAACATGTTCTTAAAAGACATGGAGTAATGTTAAACTGCAAAGAATGCCTGTTTAACATGAAATATGTAGTTTTAATTAGCTGCTGCCTCAGTCTCCTTAAAGAGGATGCTCTTTGATGTGTAACCAGTGACACCAAGGGTTAATGTTGTAAGTCTTGTGAGAATGCTGGTGCATTTTTCTGTAAATTTGTTACCTAACTTTAGATTTTGAGTTATGTTTGAGTTGTATTTTGAGTCATATGAAACATCGAACTACAACCTTGATTGCAGGGACACCATTTTTTTTTTTAAATTGTTTAGTCCCAACTCTAGGTTTTTTTTGTTTTTTTTTCTGAAATGCTTCATCTGTTCAAACTTTATCATTTGGATCAGATAAAGAATAAATAAACAGGGTAGTACATAACTCAATCTACAAAACCTATATCTTAATAATAGTGATCCCTTATTAGCTATCAATATTTCAATTATTACAACCTCTTACATGTAGTAGAATATAGAAGATGTGAATATGGTTGAAATCATTTTATTTAAAGTTTTCAGAGTCTTTAGGAAGTAATTGCCAATTCTAGTTAACTCTGTGGTTTAATTTATAACTCATCTGAATCATCTCTAGCAATATGACAATAGTAAGAACACAAACAACAGGACTGGTTCCTCAGATTTGTATACTGGATCATTGACTCATCTGTCTCGTATTTTTCTCATATGACTGCATATTTGCTGCAAAATGGACCACGGGGCTTTCAAGTCATACAAGTGTTCTGGTGGCATATTCTGGTAGGATATTACCTTGGGGGCTACTAGAGCAGTAAATGGAACAAGGTTGTAGGGACCAGTGTGTGGCACATGTAATTATGTCACACTCTTTATGAGATGACTTTAAGGTGAATGTGAGTGAACAATTACTGTTTATGAGATGACTTTAGCTGAATGTGAGTGAACCATTACTGTTTATGAGATGACTTTAGCTGAATGTGAGTGAACCATTACTGTTTATGAGATGACTTTAGCTGTATGTGAGTGAACCATTACTGTTTACGGGATGACTTAAGCTGTATGTGAGTGAACCATTACTGTTTATGAGATGACTTTGAGTGAACCATTACTCTTTATGGGATGACTTTAGCTGTATATGAGTGATACATTACTGTTTATGAGATGACTTAAGCTGTATGTGAGTGAACCATTACTGTTTATGGGATGACTTAAGCTGTATGTCAGTGAACCATTACTCTTTATGAGATGACTTTAGCTGAATGTGAGTGAACCATTACTCTTTATGAGATGACTTTAGCTGTATGTGAGTGAGCCATTACTCTTTGGGAGGTTATATGTACATTGTTTTTTTATCAATGCATGTCTGGTAATTTACCCTTTTGCATTTACAGTTTTCCAGATACATGCAAGTATTCATCCCATTAGTATAGTTTAAACCACTCATTTGTATGAATGCCAATAATTTGTGGTACCTCAAAATAGCAAATGCAACGATAGATTTCTAAGCAGTGTCCATTATTGGTGGAGCAAACAGTAAAAACAAATCCATAAAATTGACTGGTTTATTGAGATGTTGTTTTTTTATGTGCTTGTAGCAGTACTATGAAATGAACATCCCTGTTAACAAATTTCACAACTGAATGTGTATTTGTTTTTATAGATAGAAAGCAGCATTCATTTGATCTGTGCCTTGTATTTTTCAGTGGCAAATATTTGCCTTGTGTTTTTAGTATCATTCTTGCCAATCATTGTAAAGAAAAATAATTTTCCTGTGTATATTGATGCAACTGACTAAATTTATGGCATCAGGAAAATATTGCCTTGTTGTGCTTTGTAACTTTAGAAGTAATTATTGTTAAATTGGATGGGAGTGACACTTTAATATGTTAAAATAGTATTATTCTTGTGTGCTTTTAATTATGAATATTTACCATACCTAATATGTAGAGTTAAGTCATTCTAAATTGCTTATGTCTGAGGCATATATATTGTGCAATTAATAAATTTTAGTAAATTTAAGGACTCATATGAGTCATGAAACTAAGGATTACAAATGCTTCAGCCTTTCAATGGAGATAATGTTTGAGATGTGAATAATTGTGATAGCTTTGTAATCATTTCAACCAAGGTTTTTTTTTTTACCGGCTAATATACATAAAATAATGCCCTATGCTAGGTGACATGCAGATTTTCTAGTCTGTTTCGTGGGGCAGCAAGGGGCCGACCCTAAACACCAAACCCCCGGGGATCTCGGACATTAGGATTCAGTATGTCATGGTCCATATAATGTTATTATAAGAGAACAGATTTTGTATTGGGATGAGAAAGTCCATCAAAGATAAGGTGTCAGCAGAATATTCTTCCAGCAATTAAAACTCTCACCCCCAATTAGGCTAGAAATCTGCTAAAATGGTCAGCTCATTTTCTGTTATGCATGGGTTGGACCAATCTCTAATTTCATGAGGTCTGTAAAATTCACTTTAGGCCCAGAATAGAGTAGGCTAGAAATCTTCCTGATGGTCAGCACATTTGCTGTTATGTATGGGGATTCGACCAATCACAGAATTGTGTAATATACAATTCGACAATTTCAAGGCAAATATTTACAGCATGACAGCAAGTTAGCAACAGTGCATTTATTTATTTTAAGCCATGAATATTGTTGTACTTGTACAGAAAATTCACCAAAAATATACCCTTATGGCAATAACAGCCCATAGAAATATAATTCAAAACAGAATGCCTGCAAGTATTAATCAACACTGTTTGTTGATCTGTTATATGAGATGAGTGTTGAACATATTATACTGTGTGGTGGTACCCCAAGGGCCATGTTTAAAGGAAACTGAAAATTTAATGTTGATTAATTGCACAAAATGTTGAATGTGATTTCTCACATAGTATGTATTGTGTGTGTACAAAGTAATAGTGTACATCTATATTAAATATGATCTATCTTAATGTTTTCAAGATATTATTGAGAGGAAAATACAATGAAGTTTTGCTTGCAAATTTAACCCGGAGTGCTAAAAATATTTAGTTGTTCATTTGTGTTAATTTACCCATGGCTAGTGTTTTGCATGGCTAGAGGCTTTCTAATAAAATGAATATTCATTATATCAAAAAAGAGCTGAGGGCTACATGATTTCTTGCCTTTGGTATTAAAATCATCAGATAAGTGAAAGGTCAATTGAGTATTCCACAAAATAATAGGGACCATATACTCATTACGTCAAACATATGACAGTTTTTTTGCTATTTGACCTTCTCATGACCTTTGACGCCTACCAAAATAATAGGGACCATTTACTATGAGTAACATATATGCCTAATATGAGCTCAATTGAAGTTTCCCTTGACAAGTTAGTGTTAATATTTTCCGTATTTGACGTCTGGTGACCTTTGACTCCTACCAAAACAATAGAGACCACCTACTCACTATGACTAACATACATGCCAAATGTGAACCCAATTGATGTTTCCCTTGACATGTTGCAGTGTTTACATTTTTTGCTATTTGACCTCTGATGACATCAGATGAACTTTCTCTCCTACCAAAAATGATAGGGACCACCTACTCAATATGACTATATGCTGAATATCAGCTCATACAATATAAAAACTTGGTGTGTGTATTTCTCACGATGAGTACAGGAACCCTATTGTTTTTAGTGCAGATCCAAGATTTGTTTTTTGGGTCAAAACTGAGATAAAATGTGATTTTGTGAAATTTTGCTTGTAATCTCAATAAGTCCAGACTGCCTGGTATGATCAAGTTTAAACTTGGTGTGTGTGTTTCTCACAATGAGTACAGAAACCCTATTGTTTTTGGTGCAGATCCAAGGTCTTTTTGGGTCAAAACTTAGCAAACACGATAAGTCCAGACTGCCTGGTCTGATCAAGTATTAAACTTGGTGTGTTTCTCATGACAGGAACCCTATTATTTTGGGTGCAGATCCAGTCTTTTGGCATCATAACTTATGATTTTGTAAAATTTTGCTTGTAAACACAGTAAGTCTAAACTACATGGTCCAATGAAGTTTAAACTTGGTGTATGTGTTCCCTATGATGAGTACAGGAACCCTCTTGTTTTTGTGAAATTTTGCTTGTAAACATGCTAAGTGCAGACTGCCTGGTCCGATCAAGTTTTAACTTGTTCAGTTCCTCATAATGAGTACATGATCCCTCTTGTTTGTGGTGCAGATCAAGGTCTTTTGGGGTCAAAACTGTTGGAGGTGTGAGCTCAATTTGGGCCAATAATAGACAATTTTAAACATGCTAA
>JAODFY010118356.1:0-11438 GCA_027580055.1 Paracaudina chilensis | reverse complement strand
ATGAATTAATATGTGTGATCACTGTGAAATTTATATATTTCCCCTACCACTAATGTATGGCAACAAACTCCACAACAAACAGATTGTATGATATCTTTGACTACTAGAATGTATCAGACAAAAATATATGGCTCCAAATGTACTGACTTATGTTACAGATTCATGATTGATTCTGTGACTTATTGTCACAATGTGCTTGACAAAAAGATGAGAAAAAATTGATGACGTATGTGGCTTATATGTGACGCATGGCTTGTCTGATGTAATTACCATGTGGAAATATTATGTACTGGGTTTGATTAACCAGTACTAAATCCCCAGGTTCAGCTTTCATGTTTTAATTGATGAATATGCTTAATGAGATAAAGCAGACCAAATATAATTCCCACACTACCAGTGTCATCCCTGTACATGATATTCTGGTTGTGTTAATTATGCTTTTAAAGCTGTTTGTTGCACATCAAATTACCAAATAGAAGCACAACCTGTGTGATATATTGCATCATAATGGGATGAAACTGCTTATAGTAAATAACACCCAAATCATTTATTTTAATAGTTGAATTCACCAATTGCCATCAATCCGGACGGATATGAATATATTTTGCACTATCAAGAAATGCTGTCTAATATTTCCAATAGCAAACAAAAGCAAATGCAACTTTAAATTTTAAATGAAACAGATATTTGTGAGAGTAACTACATAGATTCACAATTTTACATGTGCTGCCTTAAATTTTGCCATTACCCTTCTATTAATGTTGCAAAATATTGAATCCATAACATGTCATTTGTATCATAGGGTGGGCTCCCCAAATTGGTTCAAAATTGAATGTTATTCAGTCTATATGCATTGACCATTACTATATATAACAATAAATCCCACTATAACTGATTTAGGTTAATATGTACTGATGTAACAGAATAATAATTGATTTCTGTGACTTTAATATTAAAATGTGCATGACAAAAAGCCAAGAAAAAATTGTTAACATATGTGGCATACACTGTAGATGTGACATGTAGATTTTACGCTAAATGTAGCAAAATATTGAATCCACAACATGTCATTTATATCATAGTGTGGGCTCCCCAAAGTTGTAAAAGACTAAATGGTATCCAGCATAGCATTAACTATTATTATTATCACAAAACTTATCTTACATAAAACATATCCCACTTCTGCCAACAATATGTAAGATGAGTAGTGAAAACATAAAGAAAAAATCAGTTGCAAATGTTTGGTGGACTGACTGCTGCCACCAATAAATAAGATTGGTAGTGAAAACATAACAAATATCAGTTGCAAATGTTGGTGGACTAACTGCTGCCACCAATAAATAAGATTGGTAATGAAAACATAACAAATATCAGTTGCAAATGTTGGTGGACTGACTGCTGCCACCAATATGTAAGATGGGTAGTGAAAACATAACAAATATCAGTTGCAAATGTTGGTGGACTGACTGCTGCCACCAATATGTAACATAAAAAAATATCAGTTGCAATTGAATCAGGTTAATATGTAAAGATGTAGACAGAAAAAGACATAATAGTAAAATTATTAACCCCAAAAAAGAGCTGCTCAGCCTCAAGTATAACAAAGGAATTACTAATCATCCTTGTATACAACTGTCTAATAAATTAAAAGGAATATATTCCACTGGGATATTCAAACTTAACATGTAAATCTCTCAAATGATTATTCAGTGACCAACGCTTTTAAATAAAATATGATATGTAACAGAACATATCCCACTGCTGCCTCCAATATATATAACAGTGGTTTTGGATATTGAAAACTATCAGTTGCTGTTGTATGTGTAACTTGCTCAGAAAGGAAATATGTAAGGAGTTACACTGTAAGAAAATAACATGTTAACAAAGAAAATGATGCATGTTCAGCATTGGGTGTAACAATGGAATGTAATACAACTCTTTTAACATAATAAGAGCATAATTCATTGGGACATTCAAACATAACATGCAAACTAACAAATGATGATCATTGTGTTAAAGCAATAATCAGGGTTTATTTTGCATATATACATATATAGTATTTTGCATATGCATATATAGAGTAACTATGCATATATGCATATTCATAATTTGCAACAAAACTTAGATTTTCATTAAAAAAAAAGACATATAATGTATACCGCCTATAATATAATAGGTGATATCTACACTGTAGGCCTAGTTCGGCGACAAAATGCAACACTCCTACAATTATGGCCTAATTTCTTCGCAAATAGGGCAATATAGAAATGTTAAAGATCCGGGGAGTCTTTTAATCAAAACTAACATGGGAAACGGATGGAAAAAAATCTCTTTTTGGTGACAGAAGGGTAATTCTCATGCCTCAAACCCTGATTATTGCTTTAAATCAAGATACATGAAACAGAATGTATCCCACTGCTGCCACCAATAGGTAATATCAGGCAACCAATAGGTAATAATTGGCAACAGAAAAATAAGTTGTCACTGATTCAGAAGTTAACAGATTCAGATGTACACAGAAAGAACATATTAGTACATTTATTTGTAAACAAAGAAAACGTTCTCAGATTGAACTCTTTAGTACCATAATAGGAATATGTTCCACTAGGACAGTAAAAATGTAACACAGTAAAACTAACAAATACAGTACATAATTCAATTTCTGTGACCAATGTAATCCATTAAAACAAGGTGAAACAAGGTTACACTAGGCATTTTTTTTATTATTTACAATTAAACAGAAAAACATTTCTAATCTTACATTGCTTTATTGCTCTACTTAAAGGTACTATGAGAGTTTATTTTGTACTAAAAATCACCAGAAAGTTGCAACCATGCCAAATTCTTCTAGCTAAGTTTGCTCTCGGGAATTACCAACTTGCATGTGTCCATTTGGTTGTTTACAATATGCTCATATACATGTATCATTGTGAAAATTACCAGTTTCTGGATAGATTTAGCCACCGAATGACAAAACCCATGACAATATATATTTCTTTAATAAGGTGAAATTCTCACTGTTAAATGAGTGTCATGACTGACAAGATGTTTGTTTTACATGCTGAACCATTGACTGAATTATTAAAATGTCACATTTAGAGAAAAAGTCATATTTTATGACTCAAAGCCTGATAGTTCATTAGCTTTGATTAACTTTCCTGAGGATTAATCAGTACACTCAGTTATCCAGCATTATGATTAATAGTTTAACGTCATGGGCTTTGGGTACAGTATCTATACATGCAATTACTGAAACCCCCACTTTACAGTACAATATTTTGTTTGACTTGTGGAAACAGTGGGACTTTCATAGATCGTGGGTTGGTGGACGTGGGTTTTGTTGGCTGTACAGTAAGACAATCTCTTGAGTTACAGCAGATCCTGTCTTTTCCTTGGATTGTTATGAGGGGTTGCCTTGTTTTAATAAGTGCTCTGCGAGGTCCCTAGTCTAAACTTCAATTAATATAACTGCAGAAAAGGTTCCAATACAGCTGGCCTTTTATTTGTATTGACATTAGCAAAACTTGATAAGATACATAAACAGACAAGTAAACCATAATTAATTATAGACATGTCTTGATAAGAATACCTGTATATACTGGGGCATGTTTGATTTGTTGGCAGTGAAGGGGAGATAAGAGATTAAAGATGTAAAGTTTTGTTATTCCTTGAGTGTCGTCACCAGATATTTAGCAATTAACAAATGAGTTGCTTGTCTTAGTCTTAGCCTCAAATGAAAGACACTTTGGTAGCGAGGTTAGGGACGACATAAATCATGTGACAGAATAATCAATGCAAGCTAGATCATTTTACCAGTGGTAGAAAAAATAGTATATATTTCTTCATTCATGAAAGAATAAGGAACCTGTTTGCAAAGCACTGCAAGGTCTTTCACCATGCTGATTGCACTTTCTTGTGTGTGTTTTCACCTCTTTCATTTAGGCTGAGGTTTACCTGTTGGATTTTTGTCTCATTTAAGACATCATCTGCTAAGTCATCCTTATGGCCTTGTTCACATTTTTTACTCCCCAGGGAGATAGTTATGTTGATCCTGGTCGCATCCACACTGGAGAATGGGTGTGAGATCAGCGTTGAACGGATCGGGCAATGCACAGCTACCATTCTTGATCCCCCTCGCAAGGTCTGATCCATCACGAAAGGGAGATCACGCTTGCAGGGTCTGACCCGGACTACGCAAGCATCCACACTTGATCCCCCTCTCGGGGTCTGATCCGCTTGCATTCTCCATTCTGAACAAGGCCTTAGGGTTTGTGTCTTCCAAAGACCTCATCTGGTCTTACGACCTCATGGTTAATACCTCACGTAGTGTTGTGTGATTCTTTGATCATCATAAAGTATGGGTCTATGGAATGTAATCACACTCAAGGGCCTCAGGGTGACATATTACAGTAGAATTCTTTTAGAATCACTCAGTGATGGTTCACTGGTGTCCCTGAAGGGCCATGGTTTAATCCCTCCCATAAAGTGTGCTGATGTTGAGAATCATTCTCTTGGAGCCCCAAATGGTGGTGCCCCTAGTGGCAAAGGGATGGGGTTATTGTTAACCAAATATCCCAATTTTGGGACATTCCCTGGATTTGATGCATCACTTGTCCCAGGATAAAAAAGGTTTGACCTGGAACTGTCTGGGATTTCATATTCTGCTCCTGGTTCTTTTCAGATGACTTGAGCCTGACCCCCAGTAGCACTTTGATTGCTTATGAAGAGATCGACACAGTCTCAAAATATGTAGAATTGAAAGTATTATCCTTCTTCGCGTAATATAGTTATAATCATTGCGTCAAGTTGGCTCAATGTGAGGCCTTATATGGCCGTCGCCAGACTTTTTTATCAATCAAATCTGATGTTTGGTTCTCTATTGTTTTTGGTGTGGACTGCATGAAAATAAATGATTTGGTGGGGCCTAATGTAAACATCTCAAAATGCCATGTTTATATCTTTGAAAATGTAAGCTTGATTTGCTTCATATACACAATCCAGATGATGTGTACAGTAAGTCTCTTAGATATTTATGCGGTAGTGCATAATGTCAACAAAATTTGATTACATGCATGTCAACATTGTTCCATATATGTAGAAGCTTCATTTCCCATAGATTTTGTAAATTGTTCAGCATCAGAACCACTAGCTACTATGCATACATGCATTCTGCTTCCTGAGGGGCACCCAGAAGGGGGCACAAGTATTTAACATGAGCCATTTGCACCCCCCTCCCTGCAGGCCACCCTGGTGATGGGCCCAGCTGTGACACAGTTGGCAGATCCTGGTGATTTGTCTAATGGTATGCCAATAGATAGCCAGCGGCATTGACACCCCACCATAGAGAAGCAGATGACGCACAGGTTGTCTGCTGCCTCCTTGCTTTTGTCGGCATGCCACACAGCATCCGCAAACAGCCTGTCATCTCTACAGCAATGTTAACCACCATTCTGCCAACCAGCATCTGCAAACAGCCTGACATCTCTACGGCAATGTTAACCACCATTCTGCCAACGAGTGGCAAGTGGGCCATCAGAGGCTTTCTATTAGGAAATATTATTTGTAAATAAATTTTTAATTTCACCATGTAGCTTTAGGAATTTATTTTCAAAATAATGGACTCTGTGTGAATGCCCTATATGAGGGGCCTACCGTAAATAATGTACCCCCCAATTAAGAAAATATCTAATTTAAAAAACTTTTTTCTGGGAAAAAAGTAACACTATATTCCATTTCTCAAAGGTAATTTTTTTATTATTAGATCAGGATATTATGAAATATTGTATAAAGTGTACATTACATGTTGAGTTTAATTAGTCTTGTAATTGGGAGAGGCCTCTATGCATTGTAAAACGTGGACCAGGTTTTAACAATAATCTTCACCAGGATTTTCAGACTGAATAATATACTCACAGAATATATGGGGCTGTAGAGGTTTCAACTCATGCTCTAGATTGTTGTGATTTTTAAAGTTGTGACATTTCCCAGTTGTCAGGTAAAAGGTTGTTCACACCCGGTGGTCTTGTCTTTAACCATAGTTAATGGGAGCAATAATAATTAAAATAATTGCATGTATAAATCACAACAGGTAAATTATCAACTTTTTAGTATTGGGACACCAGTAAATTAAATTACCTGTGTGTCTTGAAGTCCTATTTATGTACTATTTTTATTATCGATAACATCAATATATCTTAATTTTCTTATACAAACACACCTTTTTGATTCCTTGCCTTGGCTGCAAGGAATCTATGCGATCATGCCGGCATATGTGTGTGTGCATGTGTGTGTGTGATGCAAAGCTTGTAACCATGTTATCTCAGCAATCCCATCTTACTTACTTGGTACATATGTTACCCATATTGAGTAGATAATCCCTATTGATTTTGAAAGAGGTCAAAGGTCATATGAGGTCAATAGGGGTCAAAAAATCAAAACCTTGTAACCAGGTTATCTCAGCAGTCCCAAGTTGGATTACTATCTTACATGGTACATATGGTACCATTATTCATATCGAGTAGATGATCCCTATTGACTTTCAAAGTGGCCAAATGTCATTTGTGGTCAACAGGAAAACACTGAAAACTTATAACCAGGTAATCTTATTAGTCCCTAGTTGGATTAATCTCATCCTTGGTACAAATGTTACCCATATTGAGTAGATCATCTCTCTAGATTTTGAAAGAGTTCAAAGGGTCATATAAGGTCAACAGCAGTCAAGCATTAAAAACTTTGTAACCAGGCTCAATAGGGGAAATGTGGATGACACTCGTAGTTGTTATAAAGGTCACCCATACTGAGTAGATGAAACATTGATTTTATAGGATGTCAAAGGTCATTTGAGGTCAACTCAGGCCAATTGCTGTGAAAACCTAGTTATCGGGCCCACTCTCTAGGGGAAATGTGGATGAACCTCATAGTTGGTATGTAGATCACTCATATTGAGTAGATGAACCCATTGATTTCAAGAAGTCAAAGTTCGTTTGAGGTCAACAAAAATGCTGAAAACCAATCTATAGTGGAAACGTGGATGAAACTCATAGTTGGTATGTAGATCACTCCTATCATTATTGTATGTACATGTAGAGAGAGAGCAAGGAATCACAAAACCTCTTGGTTTTCTTGTGTATTCTAGGTTGATGGATGTTCAGTACGGTTGTTTATTTCACAATGCCGGAACATAGTTGTGTCAAAACATAGGGGTGTCAGAACAGTTGTGTCACAATATAGGGGTGTCAGAACATAAATCTGTCAGAACATAGGGGTGTCGGAACAGGTGTGCTGGAACATAGGGGTGTTGTAACATAGGTGTATCACCAGGAGGAGTAAATAACACAGTGGTTGTTAATAAGCAACCTCCCTTAATACCATACATTTTCAACCTCACTTTTTTTTACAAAAGTACAAAAACCTTGCCCACAGATCAAATTAAAAACACTGCACATTAAATTGATGATTGCCGGTTCAAAGCCTCATAACATCAGATGAGCTGACCAATCTAGCAATTTTCTAGCATATTCATGGAAACAAATTTGATCATCCTGATTTTAAGTGAGTTGAAGTTAGGGTCTATAATCTAGTCTTATAATAATAGTTGAATTTCGTTCTAATAACCATGTGACTAGTTTCCTATTGGTCCTTGCGTGGGCTGTAAAGACCCCTCTCTCCTGGAAATGCTTTTGTAGTTACCTGGTATTTCAATGGCTGTTGATATGGTGGGTGGAGGTTAATTACAACCCGTGGGAGGGTCATACAAGTATTCCGTCATCACTGTAGCAGTAGGCTTGACCTACCACACATGTTTATCTAGAACTAATCATTGAAGTGCTCCTAGTTTACAGCAGGAAACTAATTGTGCTTCAGCGGTTTCATTGTGTTAAGAATCTGCAGTAAATCCAAACTGTCCTTGACAATTGCATCAATAGCATTATACAGAGACTGGTACTGTCTGCTAATTCCTGCTTACCTAGCTAGGTCTGCTCCTGCAAGTTATGCTGATTAGTAGTATATAGTTGTAAAACACTCCCTTGATTATATGTTTATGAGTAAATATATTGACAAAGAGACTCTGCCCCAAATAAATGTCAACAACCCATTGCACTTCGGGGCAACATTGCCTTTCGGGGCATCATTGCCCTTTGGGGCATCATTGCCCTTCGGGGCATCAGTTTTTCAGTGTTTGTGTGATCGGGTTGATACCATTATAAATGGTACAGATTTTTTTTTTTTTTTTGTGGAGTGGTTTGGTGTGTGTGGCATTTGGCTTTTGTTAGTTCAGTGGGTTTTGTTTCATGCGTTATAGGTTTTCTCCAGTTTTCTTTGGGCCTCTGGCCAGTGTCTGCTTTTAGTCGCTCAAAAAGCACAAGAAACCAGTTATTGGTCACAGTGTCATATACAGCAAACAACTAGCAGATTTCTAACATACTTGAGAGTTGTTTACCATTAAATTTCATGTAATCTCAAATATAAGCTTTTTAGTAATTAATAACAATGACAAAGCTTTTTTTTAATTTGCTGGTTTCTTAGCCTCCCACTCAACTAATTTGCCCATCTGCATGCACAAATACAAAGAAGCTATTCCTCCAGTACTGAACAAACCAAATGTAAAGATCTTGGAAAGCAGGTCTTTTGAGTATGTTTGTATGTGAGTATATGTTTGTATGTGTGTGGGCAGTATGTATTTTCTCATTTGGCCATGCACAAAACAGTGAATTTAGGCCATTGTGCTCAAGTTTATTTTGCAGTTCTGTCATACACCAGAAAAATAATGTGATTGGCTTCAAAGTTGTGTTTACCCTTAAGTGATAAACCCTACAAAGGTATCTTTGCCCCACCCCCACCCCTAAAAAAACATCCATGCCAAAATGTGTGTATAAGAGATTAGAATCAGAATTCCTATTGATTTTGAAATAGGTCAGCTGGGCCAAACACCAAATGTGTTGTAACCATTTTATCAGAGCAGTGAACAATTAGATTACTGTCATATTTGGTACATACGTAATCCATACTGACTAGCTGTTCCCCATGATTTAACAAGAATTGTATTGTCAAATTGCCCATTTAAACCTACAATTATATACTGGCCAGATTGATTTAACAAGTATTGTATTGTCAAATTGCCCATTTAAACTATGAGTAGATACAGGCCAGATTGATTTAACAAGTCAGCCGATTCACATCCAGTACGTCAGTAGTTACTGATGCACGGTTCATAACACACACCAGTAATTACTGGTGTATGTTAACATTTCTCCCAACACCCTAACCCTAACCTCGGCAACTACTGAGCCCGTCATAACATGTGTTATCGTGTTATACACTTTCATCAGTAGTTACTGAGTATCCATGCATGCGTATCGGGTGAACAAGTATTGTTTTGTCAAATTGCCCATTTAAGTCTATAAGTAGATGCTGGCTAGATTGTTTTATTTAACAAGTATTGTCAAATTGCCCCTTTAAACTAGTAGTGGATACTGGCCAGATTGATTGACAAGTGCCTAATAGGTTCGGTTATTGTTAACCAATATCTGTGCTTGTCAGGTGATTTATGGCTAATATATACACCTGCATTCTGGCAACATGCTTGGGGAATATCTCAAGGAAAAACTACATTGTATGTCCTTGTTCTAGATTTGCCAGTTGAAAGTTGCTAAGTTGGCTGTTAATTAACTGCTTAGTTTAAATAGTTGCCCAAAAGATGCCCAGACACAAGATGGCATGGTTACAGTGTTGTAAAGGGAAATGGGGTTTACACATTTCTGCAAGGTAGGAGCATGTAATGTAGGTGGGATTTTAAATAATTTCATATAATCTACAATCAAGAAATTGCCAGCAATAAATTCCTTTAAGACTGGTACAACAGGAAGTGGATTGCGTGATAGTTTTTTTTTTAATATTGCCTTAGTTGCTACAATAAGGTCTGAAACTCAGACGCCCTTACCACAATGTTTACATACTACACTACACTACAGATTGTTAGTAGAGCACTGAACCAATAAAAACTTGTATAGCTTTGATTTGTGTCTATTTTTAATACCATTTATTGACTCGCTGGTGTTTCTGACTAAAGTTCAGTTTTGGTGTTTGTCATTCAGTAACTTAGCCCCCTATTAAGCATTATGAAATCATGACCTATCTATCCATCTGTCTACAGTACATGTAGTTCAGATTGATCCCATCTGTACAGGCTTTGCCATATCTTGGACCAAATGATCATTTGGGGATGGACCATTTTGGGGGATGGGATATTTTAGGTCAGAGGTCATCTAGGAGTCATTAGAGGGCATACTGTATCTGAAAATATGCAAAAGCCTCCTACAGATTGTATTGCACTCAAAGGTCATCTAGGAGTCATAAAATGACAGTCTTAAAAAAGCTTCAAAACCTCCCACAGTTTGTACTGTATTTTTTTTTTAATTTGGCCACAATGATCCTTGGGTAGTGCTACCCATGGAGTGTGCAGGAAGTTAAGGTCAAATATCATCTAGATGTCAGTGGAAGTCATCTAAAATTTAACATTGATTTTAATCAGAAATTTTAGGTCAAAGCTGACTTAGTTAAGTAGTAATGGTCGTATCATTTTATCTGTACATTCTCATACCATATTTGGTATGAGCTACTTTACAATTGGTGCTAGTTTCGTCGACTCATACCAGCGAAGCTGGATGAGCCGATACGATCATCGATCGTGCTGCATCTATCTCTCTGTCCACACATGTTCAAAATGTTTCACATACAGGCTTTGATGGATTTTGACAAAACTTGGATGTTCAATGGGTGAGGGGGACATCAGTGGTGTTCCAGAGTGTGAGGTCAAAAGTCATTAAGGGGTCATTTGTGGCCAGTAAAGGTAAACAACGGTTAAAAAAAATTGCTAGACTGGTCACCCAATTTGCTATGGGCTCACAATCGCAAATTTCATGGAGAGGTATGTGTAGTTCACTGTGGGGCCAGACTTGTATATCTTTAACCAAGGGTGCTTTATATACTTCCACAGTTATAAATCAATGGTAACAGCTATCACATGATCATTGAGTAGTGGTGCTTTAAATGCTTTATATACTTCCACAGTTATAAATCAATGGTAACAGCTATCACATGATCATTGAGTAGTGGTGCATTTGTGGCATTCACTGAAAGGGATTTTAATAAAACATGGATGCAATGATCCTTGGGTATGTTTCATTATGATCACTGAATAGTGGTGCATTTGGGATGTTCACTGATTTAGTGATTTGAGGTCAAAAGGTCTTCAAGTGGTCATATTGAGGAATATGTTGAGAAACTCATTTCATGGCAGATAGAAAGTAGAAGTACCTTAGCCTAAAATTACTAATTTTTGTGACATTGTGACATTGTATGTGCATGCCATTATGGAAATTTTAAAACAACTGTCACCCACATATGCAGTGGCATAGCCAAGGGGGGGGGGGGGGTCC
>JAODFY010118245.1:0-11439 GCA_027580055.1 Paracaudina chilensis | reverse complement strand
CAACTAGGCCTAAGGATGACCTAACTAGACCTGGTGATGACCTAACTAGACCTGAGGATGACCTAACTAGACCTGTGGATGACCTAACTAGACCTGGTGATGACCTAACTAGTCCTGATGATGACCTAACTAGGCCTGGTGATGACCTAACTGGACCTGCGGATGACCTAACTAGACCTGAGGATGACCTAACTAGACCTGAGGATGACCTAACTAGATCTGAGGATGACCTATTAAACTAGATCTGAGGATGACCTATCTAGGCCTGGTGATTACCTAACTAGACCTGATGATGACCTAACTAGGCCTGGTCATGACCACCTAAACTAATCTGATGATGACCTAACTTGCCCTGATGATGAGAATATGATAAAATATAAAACATTAAAATATGCATTTTAAAGTATATCTGATAACATGAATTTTAAGGCCTGGCCATTAGTAGATATGATCTTGTGGGTTAATGAAATGTAGATATGATATAGAATTTGTCAGTTGCTTCAAAACCAATGTTAGCAATGACTTAGCTATAGAAAAGCCTGGATTCCGCTGCAGCTTTGAGTTTATTTAGTTTTGTCAGTATTAAATATGGATGCTGTGGTAAAAGGATTGTTTGTGGTATTATTACAAATACATAGAAAATGATTACTTTTAATCAAGCAATGCTTTATTGTTTACTCGACATTTGATTGCCAATTTCCATAATGCTGAAAGAAGCTACTCGACCAATAGATTGCTCGGATAATTAGTAATCAGCCTTTGTGGCATGTGAACAAATGACAATTCCTTCAAGTTTGTTTACATGGCTGAGTTGAGAGTGTCAAAGTAACAGTATCTGCATCATTTAATTAATTAAATCTTGTTGAAAATGAATGCTAGTACCCAATTAAGAGGACTTGTTGAATTTACTAGGAGACACTAAATACATAACCCTATACTTTGTTCCTCATTAAAAGGTATTGAAAAGCAATAATCAGTGTTTGAGCCATGAGAATGACCCTTCTTTCACCAAAATGAGAGATTGCCATTTGTTTCCCTCGCTAGTAGTTATGATTAAAAGACACCCTGGATTTTTCACATCGTAAATCGCCCTGTTTGCAAGGAATTAGGCCATAACTGTAAGAGTGTTGCATTTTGTCACCGAATTAGGCCTACAGAGTTGATATTATATACTAAGGCGGTATATACACATTATACGTCTTATTGAAGATTATTGGTAAGTTTCATTCATACATTGTCACACTATATATGCATTATCTGGTATAATGATGACAAAATTGTTAAAAATAAACCCTGATTATTGCTTTCATACACAATAAGCAGCCTTATTAAAAGCTGAAAGACGTTTGTTTCCTGTGTGCACTAATGAGAATTGAGATTTATGTACATTTTTCTTACAATTTAATTGCACCGCAACCCTGTTCTATGTACAGCAGTTTGGTTTTGGGATATGCATTTCCACTTCTACAACTCTCCTGGGAGAATGCATTAATGTTGTACACAGTAAATCAAAGAGTGACATTTTAATTTTAAGAAGTTGTTCTAAATATGACAACATGGTAAAACAGAGATTTTTAAAATGTTCCTATAACCTTAGGACATTTTAATTTTAAGAAGTTGTTCTAAATATGACAAAATGGTAAAACAGAGATTTATAAAATGTTCTTATAACCTATATGTCTTATTTTAATATCGTTCATGTTGAAGTAATAGAGAGATTTTAATTAGTAAAAAAAATAAACACTTTTCGCCTAACTTTGCTTGTGAAGATAAGTAATTCATCATCTTATGGGCACACAAAAATCTTCTGTTGATAATAATTTGCATTATTTGTACAAGATCATAACTGCACCTAGTAAACAGTAAGGGTGGTTTCATGTTAGAATAATATTAGAATTAAAATGTACATTTAATTTTTTTTTTGCAGTCTGCAAAGAAAGGTCCACCTAGAAGAACGAGTGCATCTGCCACACAGAGGAAGCCATCTGCTCTCAGTGCTACAACCACCAGACCAGCATCAGGTCAGCCCACATAATAATATTGCTAACTTGTCACAATAAAGTGTCATTCCCTTCTTTAGATTGGGTAAACACCATCATGTTTTTCAAGTATTACATGGCTTAGATTGATCACTTAATTCAAATACAGTAGAGGAACCTGTCAAGAATAACTAAAGAAAGAAGAAATCCCATAAAAACGCCTACAGCTCTACATTGCCCTCTTTATGCACAACTTAAATAATTATAAAATATGATAACAAACACATTGATCCAGTGGAGCCTATAAGGCTAGGTCATTTTAACTTACTAGGCCTATTAAAATTGTGAATCCTGCTCTAATGTCATTCTCTCCTTAAAATATTTACATTTCTTACAGAGAGAGACTTTATTTTGTACTACAATCTGTAAAGATATTTAAGCACTTTATTTTTAGAATGAAAAACTATATATAAAAAAGACAACTAAAATGAAATTGTGAATGACAGGTTTATTAAAATAATAATCAGGGTTTATTTTTAACTGTACATCAGTATACCACATCATAATGCATATATATAGTGTGACAATGTATAAGAATTTTATAATTTGCAACAAAACTTACCTATATTCTTCAAAAAGTGGAATAATGTATATACTTACCCCTTAATAGTTGATATCTACACTATAGGTCTAGTTCTGCGGGGAAAAAAATTGGCGACCAAATGCTACACCTTGTACGCTTATGGGCTAATTTCTTCACAAATAGGGTGATTTAAGATGTGGAAGATCCAGCCCAGTCTTTTAATCATGAAGTTCTAAGAAGGGAAACAAAAGGAATAACCCCAGTGCAGTTTACTACATTTGGGTCATTCTGTAGCACATGATTTTTTACTATACATTATCAGAATGTATGGCTAATTACATACTTCAAATGCACACATCTAGTCCTAGATGGGGTTGAAATGATACAATTTATAACAACATTTTTGGGGGGAATGAGGGCAAGGGAATAAAATCAGGGCAAGTGAAAAAATCAGTGCAAGTGAAATTTGGGAGGCCACTTGACCGATCTGGTAGGTGGTTTGAAATGTTTGTGTAGAGCCCTATGTTCATTCAGTCGATAGTTCATCATATCAAACAATAGCCTGTGTAAAGGCTTTTCAACCAATCCTAGATATTCTCATTTCATATATTCATCATGCATTTATTTCAAAAGTTAAGAATACAGATTGTGAGGTTTTTTTATATTAATGATATGAAACAATTAACACTGAGATAGCTATCTTTCCCATTTAAATCTGATCAAACAACTAAACTCCACTCATTTGGCCTTTCATAACAGTTACTTATTAGTTAAAAGTGAAGAGTATAAACTAGTTTTATGTGTTTCGTTTGGTAACAAATTAATATGCATAAATATGATGTCACTAAACAATACAGAAGCATTTTGAAAACAGCCAGTGAGATACAAGCATTTATGTAATCCCACATGACAATTTTAGCTGGCATAAAGTGGCATAATTTTGTGCTGAATTTTAATCCAAAACCTTTTAGCCTAGATTCATAATATTTTTGTTTTGCCAATAATGTTTTTTTTTTTGCAGGTGCATCTAGGGAGCCTATGGTTGACAAAGATACCTTTCTGGCTGCCTTTGATGATGTTGAAGAAGTCACTGTAAGTTCTGTAATGCAAAACCAACGCACATACAAAGTATTGCTTCATATCTGTTTCACATTTGTCTTTAGGTGGTATTATCCAAACGATGTGTAGCTTAACTTTACGCAAGCTGTTTCGTCGTAGTGGCAATATTGTAGTAGAATCATATGTGTATCACTATGTATAGATGCTTAGCAGACAACACTTTACACAACACACACACAGTCACATCAAAATGGTCTCTACTGCAGCACTTGTTGACACGCACAATTAAAGAATTTGATTGGTCCATTGCTTGTTGAGATATGGACTTTTGAAATCCATTAACATTTTCAATTTAATATTTAAGAATTTTGTGACATCCCAGATGCACATTGCATTCAGAAGCTTTAATTTGTTTTTATTAATAATATAGTTAGTGAGTTTTACCTGAAAAACATTATCTATATAAAATAGAATCTTGGAGCAACAGTTGCAAAACCATGCAAAATATAAAGAATTAAAAAAAAGAGTTTCTCTGGCCAATGTGAGCTGATGATATCACAGATGTTGCCAGGTGCTTAATTCAAGTTTAAAGTGATTTCAAAAGTCAATATATCAACATAAACCAAAAATGCTAATATTGTAAGGGGACTTTCACCATTGAGTGTATAGTTTTCTTTGTAATTATCAGAAACCTTGATTTTTTGTCTGGACTGTTCTTTTAAGCATCCAATCCCAAGGATCCCAAGACTCTGTGTAAGAATATAAGCTCTTGTGTTGAAAGTCAGGTATCCCAAACCTTTTCTGGCAGTTAGGGATCCTGGGTCCCAAACCTTCTTCTGGTTGTTTCTTATCCTGGAGTTTGGTCTAATGAAAACCTGGCCAGGAAAATGGAATACATTCTTTTTGTTTATTTTTGTCTTCCTAAAAGGACAACAAAACCAAGAGTTCATTTGTGTATGCTGTCAATAAATGTTTGCAAATCATTCTATCATTTAATTTCTTCAAATTGTTTCTTTGTCGATTTCTTTCAAGGTATACTCTGCTAAGAACCTGCAAGATGAACTGAACAACATTTACCAAATAACCAACAACGAGAAGCAGGACTGGGAAGTGAGGACCACAGCTGTGAGTATTTTTATTTTCAGAAATTCACAGCAAATGTGGTTTAAAAAACAACATGGTGTTCGGATTAATTTCCTACTAAAAGTATTGTGCTAAATACCCTGGTTATTTTTAAAGGCACTGTCACAGTTATAGCCGCAAAATATGACTCTTTTTCCATTAGTATGTTCTTTAATTCAATCCATAGTTAGCATGTAAAACAACCATATGCTATTCATTTTGCCGCCTCTCTTTATGTTAATAGCTTAAGAGGATGAGGTCTCTCCTCAACAGTGGTGCCCAGGACTATGACTGTTTCCTGCCTCTCTTGAGGCTCATGGAGGAGGCGTTTATCCTCTCGGCTAAGGACCTCAGATCACAAGTTGTCAGGGAAGCCTGCATCACCTTAGCGTATGTTTACAACCATCTTCTATCTTAAGCTATAAAATAATATTTTGTCACATTAGAAGAGTGATTTAAAGCTTTCGTAAGATTTGATTCATAAGAATCGTTCGTAAGTTTTGTCTAATTTTAGGTTTTAGGCAGCCAAGGTGTGATGTCTGCCAAAATTTGTTAAATGACATAAATATGCAAAATATGTAACATCAACACATCTTTGTTACATTGCCATTGTTACATTACCTGACAAGGGGGTATACCCTGCAAATCATCCCTGAAAATATGAACCAAGCATTGGTCAGAGATTCTATTTTATGTTAGGCAAGGCAGCCTATGTTTGATGTTTGCAAGAATATGCTTCTTCTGTGGAAAAATATTAAATGGAGTTGGAAGTGAACTTTGGGTGAGGCAATTTGCTGAAGAGGCCCATTACAATAACATTTTGGTTGTTGAGATATTGATTTTTGAAACCACTTTAAATTCTAATTAAGCATCTGGCAAAATTTGTGATGTCAATCTGCTCATTTTGGCTAAAATGGCCCATTGTTATTCTTTATATTTTTCATGTTTTTCTTTTGTCATACCAAGTTGAAATGGTATGACAAAGTTTGTAATATTCTTGAAAATTTATTTAACAGTAAGTATTGTTGCTACAAGATTCGATCTCACAAATGTTGCGAGATTCTTAGATTGAAAATGTGAAATTTAAAAACATGACAAATGCAATTGTAAAGGGGTCTTCACAACTGAGTTTAGTGCCTTCTCTTTTATTTTGTTAGAATGTTTTTCAACTTAATTTTAATCTCTCCCTTTTGTGCCTTAAAATTTGCTGATTAAATGAAACTCAAGACTGATCTTTTCCATTCCATTCCTCATTAATATAATTATATCCTGTTTTACAGACATTTATCCTGTTTATTAGGCCGTCAATTTGACCACGCTGCAGAGGCTGTGCTACCTACCTTGTTTCAACTGAATTCTAACACTGTTAAAATCATGGCAAACTGTGGCTGCGTCTGTACCGAATTTATCCTCACTGTAAGTTTCAGATAAGTCCTAAAGTCCACTATGTCATAAGGCCTCTAGGGAAAAAATACATGTTTAATTGTACTGCCGTTTTTTATTCCTGGCTTTAGCCGAGGAATCTATGCGATCATGACTGTGTGTGTATGTGTGTGTGTATGTGACGGAGCTTGTAATCAAGCTTTCTCAGTGGGGGGAACTAAGATGTAGCTCGTACTTGGTACAAAGTTTGGCCCTAGTGAGTAGATGAATGCTATATATTTTATAAGAGATTAAAGGTCATTTGAGGTCATCAGGGGTCAAATACCAAAAACCTTGTAATCAAGCTAACTCAGTAGGGGAAACATAGAATAATCTCATAATTGGTATGTTTATTGCCCATAGTGAGTAGATGAACCCTATTAATTTTTCTTTAGGTCAAAGGTCATTTGAGGTCATAAGCAGTCAGATAGTGAAAAAATCTTGAAATCATGGTAATTTGATGGGGGAAGCTTGAGTGTATCTCACATTTGGTATACAATGTGGCCATACTGAGTAGACGAATGCTATTTATTTCACAAGTGGTCAAAGGTCATTTGAGGTCATCAGAGGTAAAAAAACAGAAACATTGTAATCAAGCTAACTCAGCAGGGGAAACATGGAAATATCTCATATTTGGTATGTATATTGTCCATAGTGAGTAGATGACCTATATTAATTTTTCTGTAGGTCAAAGGTCATTTGAGGTCATCAGAGGTCAAATACAAAAAATAGTTTAATCAAGCTAACTCAGTGGGGAAACCATGGCAATATCTCATACTTGGTATGTATATTGTCCATAGTGAGTAGATCAACCCTGTTATTTTTCTATAGGCCAAAGGTCATTTGAGGTCATCAGAGGTAAAAAAAACACATTGTAATCAAGCTAACTCAATGGGGGAAACATGGAAACATCTCATAGTTGGTATGTAAATTGTACATAGTATATAGATAAACCCTATTAATTTTCTCAAGGTCAATAATGGTCAAAGACTGAAAATCTTGTTACCAGGTTACCAGCAGTCCCAAGCAGATTAATACTATACTTGGTACATATATTATCTATATGGAGTAGATGATACCAAAGAAAGAGGTCAATTTACATATGAGGTCAATAGGGATCAAACACTGAAACAATTGTAACTATGTTATGTCAGCAGTCCCAACTTAAATGATCCCTCATTTCTCTTTAAATTTTACCATTACACAATGTGGTAATTACAACTACTTTACTAATAATATACACAATTCATAAACAATGAAATTTAAAATGCCAGGAATCATAAAACCAGTGGTTTTCTTGTCTCTCTAACAACATCATTTTACAACCATACTTTTACAGTCCCAGTATATATTCATCCACCAATGCATCATGGCCCTTATCGACGGCTCCGGCGAATCAACCTACGAGAACTACAACGGCAATGCCCCCGAGGAGTCGTTGTACTACAATGAAGCATTAATATGAGGGGGAAAATAAATACCAAAGTTTCCTGTCGGGAGGGAACTTGATACCACGATGAAGTAATTTGTTGATTCTAGTGAATGGCTGTAAAATACCCTACTCAACAAATTACACTTAAAAGTTCATTCAAGGTTTCCATTTTGAAATGTTTCTTTTTTCTCCATTCAAACTTTTGAAACACAATGTAAGCATTTTCTTCTTTGTGATCTGAAAATATTCATAAAATCTTCTCGTATGTTTATAAGGGTGTGATCAATATGAGATGGTCATGAAATGTCCATCCGTGACTATTAAAATGGTGGAAATTTTCTGTTTTTTTTTTTATGCAATGCGATGCTTAACGGCAAAACTAACGCAGTACTAAATTGTAAAGTTCAGTAATAAGAGATTTTTTTCTCGGTACACCCTTTCAATCACCACCGTGCCTTGAGTTTTAGCATTAGACAACCGTAATGTTTGTGTGTTTGATCGTTGTTACTAGTTTATATTTGAATAGAATCTGTTTTTTGGTTGGTTCATTCGAGAGAGAGAGAGATAGATAGATCTTAAAATATTTAATAATACAGATGTCCATTGAAATTAACTTGTGACATTTTCATTGAATATTTCATGATTAACCAGTGATTAACGAGGTGAAATTTATCATTTTTAATCTGAGCTCGGCAAATAAAAGGTACTATTTTATAATGGAACTAACTATATTAAGCTTTTCGAAAGAAAATTGGTGCAATTCATTTTGAAAAATTCTAGGAAAAAGATACTTTTTTAGAGTTATTTCTTTTTGATAGAAGTGCTCTTCTTTAATTAAAACAGAAAAAAAAATGAATCATGCTTTTCTATGGCCCATTACAGCCCCATCCCAAGGTACAAGTACTCGGTCAAGGAACAAAGAATAGTACAGTGACCTTGCCTGTCAGTTTGTGGTTTTGCCTTCACATGTTCAAGGAGGGGTCTAACTAGTACTGTCATGACTATAAAACATAAACAATCTTTTAACTGGTACATGACTACTTCCAAATTCTAGACTCTCTGTGTTACCTCAGTGTTACATGCATTAGTGAATTATGTACACAGGCTTTAATTGGCTTTGCAAGCAGTTCACACCTCCCAGGAGGACTGTGTTTACCTATAGGATTAGCTGTGGTTAGGGTTAGGACACTGTCAAGGTCTCATGGTTAAATCATGTCATGATGAATTAATATAAGTAAAGTATGACTGAAATATCAGATGCAGTTGTAGGAAATATAAATAATATTTCACAATTCTTATACAAACATAGTTCATATAATAAAGTATGTAATAACATAGCAGAAGCAGTTGTAGGAAATACTCCACAAATCTTATACAAATATAGTTCTTAGAATAAGTAACTAGAATAAGATTATTAATGTAGATGATTTGGTTAAAGCCAGGATATTGAAGTTGTAAGGGTCTTCTTGGCCTATTGGAGAGGTATTATTTCAAATAATAATTTAAATACATAATTCAAATATTTAGTGAGCTTTTAATATGTACAGCATGTATCTAGTAATGGTGCAAATTATTGTGCCAATGTTTTTGCTAATTTTGTTATACCAATACTATTTAGATGTTTTAATAGTATTCAGCTTTTTTATGTCCGTCTACTTTTGCTATGCAACAATGTCAAAGATGCATAGAGATCTCACCATGAAGTAACCACACGGAATCTGTAACCAAAAAGTTGCACCACAAAGCCTATTACATAACAGGAAATGAGCTGACCAGTCTAGCAGATTTCTAGCATACTCGTGGAGACAGTTGTTTACCAGCCCCATATACATAACAGTAAATGAGCTGACCAGTCTAGCAGATTTCTAGCGTACTCATGGTGATAGTTGTTTACCAGCCACATATACATAACAGTAAATGAGCTGACCAGTCTAGCAGATTTCTAGCATATTCGGGACGCGAGTTGTTTATCTAAAATCCACCATGTGAGACTTTTAAGCATAACTGGTTCAGATTTCATTCAGAGTAGCTTACCATCTCAGTGTCATCAGCCAACGAAGCATAGAACAAGGGGCTTCAAGTATGTACCTTAAATACAGTGCATATAAATTATTTGGCTTCGAAACGCTAGATTTAACATGAAACATGGAACCCGTCTCAGTGGCCAAAGTATGAGACCAAACGTGTGCAACATCTCAAAGGGAGTATCGTACCTCGAATAAACATTTGAAATTTGTTGTGACTTAGATTTAACCTTTTAACATATGTTTTTCTTTGGTATAGTCTGATTCGGTGAAAGTAGCATCGAGTAAGCAATTAACTCTCCCACTGTGCGCATGGCAATACATCACGTGTTGTTAACCATCTGTCATACCTATATGAAATGTTATAACCATGTTCTGAATGTAGTAAAATATTATATATTAATATCATTCAATCCAGTTTAAATGGTGTATGATTTATGTTTATGCACTTTTTTTTTTGTATAAAGAACAATATTAATACTTGATTGTGACATATATGTATTTATATATATAGAGTGTAAAATGCATTTATTGTAAATCGGCCTATAGTAGCATGCTGGATACTTTCATTTGCATTAAAGGGGATGTTTAAAGCCAGGTCCTTAATATGGAGAATATAAAACTTTCTCTGAACAGCCCCCCCCCTTCACTTTGAATTTAATCAAATTGACACAATAAAATATTCAAATGAAATATTTAAAACTTGAAGAATTTAAAAGCAGCCATTTTGTACTGTCAAATGACACCAAAATCCCTCCAAATAGCTGTTTTAAAGTTATGTGCAAGACTTGGTTTTACTATGAACCTCCCCTTTAAGCAAAAGGAATGTTTATGGACCCGCTAAATTGATCATTTATTTCAACTATATTTTGAAAATACTTTCATATTATCATTTTTTTTTTTATTCCTTACACACAGTTTAGAGTATTTTTTAAACAGATGAACAAAATTTCAATCTCTTTAAATCTCTATTTTGTGTCCAAAAATATGTAAAAAGTCTAAGAATTTTGATAACACAAAGTTTGTAAGCCTGGTAAGTCCATCCTACTAGGACCAAAGGCAAATAGACGATGCACAGTACAGCATGTGTTACATAACAAAGTACATGTACACACAACACAAAGGGGGAGGGGGCAAACACAGGGAGGACAACAGAGGAGGGGACACACAGATGGGACAACAGAGATCATGAAAGGAATAGAGAATTTGATAAGACAACATGACATGCTGTTTTGAATGAAGACAGTTTACAAGGAGAATATCAGAGGTCATGTGGAGGGGGCTGTAGAAGTGAGTGGGCTGAAGGCAAGGGGGTGGGGGTACTATAGGAAGACAGTCATGTTGGGTCTTGAGGCCAATAGGAGTTTATAATCAGGAAAGTCTTACTATAATATTTGGCCCAAAGAAATCTTTCCAATTCTTGTTTTAACAAGAAGACTTTTTACCAATTTTACATATTTACCAATTGTACATATGTACCATTTACCAATTACCAATTGTACCAATTGTCTCATATTTGTAAGATAAAACAAATATATATCTTCATTTACTCGGGGATATAAATGTATGGTTTGCGCATTTTATTTTGAAATGCAGCTTTTTGGTTCCTTGCTTTAGCAAAAGGAACCTTTTTGTCTGTGACACTTGCTTGGGTATGCTCTATCTCAATAAGGGAAAGTTGGATTGAGGCTATACTTGTACTATAGAAGTGCCATATGGGGAAGGTGTGATCTATTATTTGTTTGGTGCTCATATCTTGAATATTAATGAGGTTATGGGGTCAAACGTAAAAATCTTAAAATTGCAATAATTCAGTAA
>JAODFY010118134.1:0-11440 GCA_027580055.1 Paracaudina chilensis | reverse complement strand
TTATGATCTTTCGATCTAAATGAACTCCCTCATACATAAATTGGACCGAATTTTAATTTTAATCTATTCAGACGACCGTGCTGAAAAGGGTTAATGACCTAGTCCCCTCCTATCCTTCCTTTCTTCTGTTTAGATATTGTTTTGTTTGTTGTAATAGTCGACTAGTCATGCAAGTCTATTATGTAACATGATACTGTTGAAGAATTTTGGGATGAGTTTCTAAATACAAATGTAAACAATTTTACTGAATAATTTCAAAATCAAAACAATTTCAAATAATTGTCTAACTCTTCCCTGTTCTATGATGGTTGTAACCCCAAGAAGTATTAAGAGTCAACTAAAATTATTAACATATTTCTCTTAAATTAATCAGCATATGTTTTGTTTTTTTATAGGAATTTAACATTCTTAATAGGAACAAAGTTTAAATAATTTACGTTCATGAAAGCTACATGTGTGTTGGAATTATCTTTGAAGGATTTCTATTTTTTGTCTCTCAATAAAAAATATTCATTGTACTATGAAGAATACAGACCTCCACCCCCGTCCCCAATTGATGGGGACAGAAAAAGTAGAAAATATTTCTTAAATTTTGTTATCCTCTGACTGACAGCTGGTGCAGAGCATGAACCCGAGGATAGCCAAGCTGCGGGCCCCGAAGGCCCAGGTGGTCCCCGTGGGCCCACCCTTAGTGAACCTCGAGGAACAGATCAATCTCATGAACAACAGCGCCAGGAGGCTGGAGGTGCTACGGACCTGCCTCTCGTTCATCTTTGAGAACAAGTTGCTTGACGCAAGAAGGGTGAGTGGCGGCGTCTATAAACTTTATACTCTTGCTCAACTCGGGAATTCTTCAAAATCTAAATATTAGTACTGTTTATTACCCTCACAAACTGTTTAATTAAATCTTTGAAAGGGTACTACCCATTTGGTATGAAAAAAAAACATCACCAGGTAGCTTGATAATCTTATAATCCCATTGGTAGCTTGATAATCTTAATCCCATCTTGATTGGTTATTTGCTCACCGCTTCCGGCATGCCAACCTTCTTCATCAGTAAAATGTTCAAAGTTTAGATCACTGCCCTACCCTATAAAAAAAAAATTGTGAAAAAAGTGGCGAAAGTTTTAAAAAAAACATAGGTGGTTTCCTGTGACAATGTGTGTTTTGTTTGTGTTGAAAATCTTGTTTTCATACCTATCGCAGTTATTACCTGTTAAACGATGTGTAAACCTGTGAAAAAAGTGAAATGGGGGAAACAAGTAGAACCATGGCAAGACATGGAATGTGTGAAAATATGTGATTTTGCCACAGAAAATAGAGGGAAATTTGAAAGGGTGTGATTGAACTTTTATTATGTATTTATAATCCCTGTGTCAAATGTGTGTAAAATGCATGTCAAACACATGAATAGTTTGTGGAAGTAGTGTATCATGGACCATGCATGTTTTATTTCCATGTTCATGTGTGAAAATGACACAGTTAGCCACACTTTTGTTGTCGGGGTAGTTTATTGTATCATTCATCCTCTATTTTTTTCCCCAGCTTTTCCCAGCAGTACTAAGGTCCCTCAAAAGTCGGATTGCCCGTCAAGCCTTATGCCAGGAATTAACGGCCCAGGTCAATAATAACAAGGCCATACTACAGGGGCAACAGTTTGACATGGTAGTCAGGCTCATCAACTGTGCACTACAGGTAATATATGCTAATGATATGCATGTCAAAGGTCAAGCATTAATGTCATGAGCGGATGACATAAGTCATTGGCTACAGCCTAGGTCATTGGCAGCAAGCTTGTGTCATTGACTATAAGCTTGGTCATACTACAAGGGCAACTGTTTGACATGGTAGTCAGGCTCATCATGTCAAAGGTCAAGTGTTCATGTCAGGACCAAGCTGATGACCTAGGTCATACGCAACAATCTACGTCATTGGCAGCAAGCTTGGATCATTGACTAATAGCTCGGCCATACTACAGGGGCAACAGTTTGACATGGTAGTCAGGCTCATTGACTGTGCACTACAGGTAATATATGCTAATGATATGCATGTCAAAGGTCAAGTGTTCATGTCAGGACCAAACAGATGACCTAGGTCATAGGCAACAAGCTTGGTCATTGGCAACAATCTTGGCCTTGCTACACTGGCAACAGCTTGACATGGTAGTGTGATGAAGGTTTTAGAACCCAAGACTTCACCATATTATGAATGGTTTACAACCGTTAGATTTATTTTATATTGGGGGTTAATTGATTGTATTGATGTAGGAAGATGTGCTCTAAATTGTAACTTTTTTTCTCACAGGAGGATTCAGCAACAGAAGAGTACAGTCTTGTTCAGTCAATCTTGCCGTTAGTCACTGCATTCTGCCGGGTAAGTTAATCATACATTATATGAAATATTATCACAGCATTGACATATGTATGTATGTATGTCAACATGTGTGTATGTGTGTGTGTATGTATGTCTGTATGATCCTCCTGCAAGCAGGACCCTTCTGTAATATGAAAACAATATATTGAGCCGAGTTGGGGTAAAATGCTATCGGCATTATTCATGTATAATAACTGTATTCAACGATTGTGTAGAATGCACTTTACTTTTTCGATTAGAAAACTCTTCATCTTAATAAAATAGGCCCAAGGCTAAAGGACATCTTTGTTGTTTATGTAAAGACCAATGATTGCACTCATTCAGTCTGAAATATTATCAATATAAACATACGTGGCCTAAAGTTACGCAGTAGTCCAGACTTTAAAACGAACATACCGTCATTTGTGGTATTATATATGTGGTAACAATCAACAAAATGCCCGATGTTACAATAGCTCTTCCCTGCATTCAACGAGTCCTCATGACGTGAGTCAATTTGTGTAGGTTATTAACGAATAAATGCAAGTGACGCAGCCATTTGTCAACGATAGTATTGATATAATTGTTATTGCATATATACAATGGTGACGAAGCCAACACAGCTTGGCAAAGCAGACGTTCACTTTATTCCAAGGTGTACTCTATGTGACGTGTCACAATTTGGAACCCCCATTGAACAATCAGTATTATAATACATAAACCGAATCACTTTCTACCAAATATTAATAAGTTAGTTACTAGTATCAATTATTACAAGGTCCTTGAGATTTTAAAACGTGGTGGCCCTGTTGTGAAACCAAAAGCCTTTGAATCATTAACAGTACCTGCAATAATTGATATGAAGCGAGCGGGGACATTGTGGAGGAATGGACACACTCAGTGAGTTAAAAACTGACGTGTTACAGTGATTACGGTTTCTTTAATAGGATGACAGTCAAGTGTTTGTCAATGGTCATCCGAGACTAATATAATATTTTTAGAGTATAGCACCAAAAGTCACTGGTTAGTTGTACTTTGGAACTTCATACCAAATTACTGAAATGCTAGCTAGAGATGCTTAAAAAATATTGAAATTCTGCTTTGGAAACAATTTGAAACAAAAATTTTAATCAATTATTGGGTTACGACTTACTCAAATTGTGTCAGTTTATTTACCAATTGTTATTTACAAAATGCACAGTTCAATGTATGGCATGTAGGTCTATTATTATCCATAAAGTCACATACATCAGCACTGCAGTACAGCTGCTACAGTACAATGTATGGCATGTAGGTGTGTTATTATCCATTAAGTCACATACACCAGCACTGCAGTACAGCTGCTACAGTACAATGTATGGCATGTAGGTCTGTTATTATCCATTAAGTCACATACACCAGCACTGCAGTACAGCTGCTACAGTACAATGTATGACATGTAGGTGTGTTATTATCCATGATGCCACATACATTAGTACTTCTCCTACAATGAGCTATTAGTAGATACATAGATATACTGCAGAGTTTGTGATAAAAACACAAAATTTTGCCGTCAACGACACCCTGCTCCATACCTATAACACAGCGTAAACAAATTTATTGCAATATCTTTTCAGGATTCCACTATTTTTGTGATATTTGGAAACAATTTCAGACATAAGAATTTCTTTCACAGACGACTGAATAATTCTCCTTTACGGAATAGTACTTATCAGGTCACTTTACCGAATGATTTTTTGGAATATGAAAGAAAATTCCTTAGCACTAGACAATGTTTTTTTTTAAAACTATAAACACTATTGGAACTAGTCCCACTATTTCGAAAAAGAGGGCAAAAGTTACTCTTTTCTCCCAGAAATCATTGGTTCCTCAAAAACTTCTTGGGTATCTTGACATTCCATGGGTGTATTTCATGGCTGGATATGCATTATCATCCCTTTCGGAAATAACGTTACATTTGTTTGCTTGTTTCATGGTTAACGCAAAATAGTGTGTACACATATATGGTACTTGCGAGTCGTGTGCCGAAACTAAGACAAATTCTCACATATGAACCTGTGACCACTATACTGTACGTATAACGTTCACAGGCGGGCTATCTACGAACTAGCTTATTACACAAATGTCTGGAGTGACAAATTATGTTCAGGAATACCAAACAGGAAGGCCAGGTTAGGTAGACAAGGGAAGGGGGAAAGTATTTTCTAGAGGGCAAAATATTTTTTGGCAGTGTGGGCATGGTTCTTCAAAATTTTCTAACATGCTGTACCCACATTTTGCATTACCACTGTAAAAAAATGGGGATTTCCCTTCTTGGGTATTACACATCTTTGTCTTCTGTTAACGTAACATCACCCCTGCCAGTCTGTTGGTCGGTATCGTTGGGTTCCTCTGCAGAGTTTTCCACTGTGGTGGCGCTCTCCTTCTTTGTCTCCACAGATTTCTGACCTTTGCCAATGGCTGCCGCGGGGACTGTAAATTTCCGATACAATAATTTGCTGAAACCGGATGGTAGCGTCGTCGTGAGCCTAGTCATGAACTCGTTGAGAAACTCGGGAAGATAGCGCTCAAGAGGACTTTTGGCAAACAGGGCATGCTCGATGGAATTGACCACTGGGCTCAGATCAGATGAAAAGTTGGACATTACGTCACACAAACCTGTCGCGGTTTTGAACAAAGCATCCTTGTAGCTGGTGTCATAATCCTCTTTCAATACGGGGTCGATCGCTTCAAAAATGTCCCTAATTCCATTCAATAAGTGCTCTTTCTTCGTCAAGTCTTTTGAGAGAGAAACAAAGGCTCAATGCAATTACATTAATGTTTATGTTAGTACAGCCTATTATGTATAGGCTCAATGCAATTACATTAATGTTTATGTTGGTACAGCCTATTATGTATAGGCTCAATGCAATTACATTAATGTTTACATATATGTTAGTACAGCCTGTTATGTATAGGCTTCGTTTTATTTTGCTTAATTTATACTGCAGCGCTAGTGAGTCAGTGTGCTGTTATATTTACCCTTTTTGTATTATTAATCCATGAATTTGCATACTTTTTACATTGTTTCCTTTGCACATAGCAACTCACAACAACTTCACTTTCGTTAGCAACCGTGCACTGCACATGGGTGCATTAAACTACTTTTGTCACGGCCAGAAAGGCCGTTTGGATTTTTGTTTTGTTCGATGAGAGATTTTGTTTGATTTCTGAGTTTGATTGGTGATCGGATGTCTGGGTGATCTTGGTGATTTGAATGTTGAATTTTAGGAATGAATCAGAGAACGAAAATAAGAGCTAAGTGAATTTATTTATACTGTATCAAACCTCAAATAATTTTTCTTGGCATCTAATCCTTCTGTAAGAGTGGATTGGGGTATTAAATAGAAACAACATATACAAAATATGATATCAATCCAAATCACGTGCTTGAGATATCATGTTAACAAGCTTTTTTGAGCGATTTAGCATAAGCCCCCCCACTCATGAATATTAATTAGATGAAATGTAACTGTCTTGTATGGAACAGATCGGACATACTGTTGCGAAGATATTGACCTTTTAAAAATTTTACTTTAAGCTCCGCCCCTTCATTAACATTCACGACATGGCCACCAAAAACAATAGGGATCATCTACTCATTATGGCCAACAAATATACCAAGTATGATTTCATTTCAACTTCACCTTTTGAGATATCATGTTTACAAGGTATTTTTAGCGATTTAGCATAAGCCCCACCCCCTCATGAATAATAATTAGATGAAATGTAACTGTCTTAGGAAAATGTACCAATCATCAACTTACATCACCATACCAAGTATGAAGCAGATCAGACATACTGTTGCAAAGATATTGACATTTTAAAATTTTTACTTTATTGCATGGCCACCAAAAACAATAGGGATCATCTACTCATTATGGCCAACATATATACCAAGTATGATATCATTCCACCTTCTCCTTGAGATATCGTGTTTACAAGCTCAAGTGTCGCACAAACACGCCAACTTGACTGCATAGGTTCCGATGCTGCCTCCAGCATCTGAACCAAAAATGGGGGCCAAAAAAGTTTTGGTCCCTGAAAAATTTGGGGCCCAAAATATGTGATTTTTAAGTTTGACTCCATATTAAACTTCATTAATATTCATGTTATGAGCACCAAAAACAATAGCGCAGACCTTCTCACTGGCTGGAATCTGCTTTTCCTATATTGAGTTAGAGCGTACCCAAGGCCAGGCATCACAGACACACATGCCAACCTGACTACATAGGTTCATTTTGCTAAAGCAACGAACCAAAAATGGGGATTTGATTTTTTAAAATTTTGAGTTGATAATTGAAGTATCCAGCCAATTTCTCACCCAAAGTTTACAGGCCCACTGATTGCGTTTTACCTAACCCGATGCTTCTATGAAATGTGCAGAGGTTAAGAATAATACCATACCATGACTATCATTCATTACTGCATGAGAGCTAATCATGGCCAAATCTGAAATGCTTCTTTAATATTTTTCCATCCATAAACTCTAACCTTACAGATACACTAGTACACATATACTGTAAAAAGCAAACTGTACTGTACAGAAGTATATATGCCTACAGTTTATCTACATGCCTTTTAATATAATAATTGATTGGCTTAAACCCGAATTCTACGAATTTAAACTGATATTGATTCCGCTATAGGCCAAAGAGCACTACAGTATTTTGCAGAAGCAACTGGTGCAAAATGTGTGATGGCTGAACTGTTAATCAGGTGCTTTATAACAAATAACTTATAACAACAAATACTGGGTGCTAATACTTATTGAGATTTTTTTTTTTTTTTTTACATTGTATGATTATTCCAGAATGGTAACACTAGTTGTGTGCCTTCATATCGTTGCAACGTTCCCCCTTGGGAGTGATGTCAAAGTTATTGCATATTTGGCTTTCCTTCAGTTTTGAGGAATATAAACTCCCAACATTTTATATCTCTGCAATGGATGAAGAAGCTAGGCTGAATGGTGTCTTTTTTTTTATATTTTGTATTCACAGCGCCATGACCTCTTTAAGGTGTTTTATATGTGAAGGAAACTGAAGAAACATCAAACAAACCAATTTTTTAACTCCCCCTCAACTATATTCTTGAAACACCCACACCCCAACCCCTGCAAAAAAAAGAAAAAAAAAACTCCATTGTTAAACATGTTTACTGGTTTATGTAATATGTTACATATAAACTATTATTTTAGTCACTGCGTACAGAAACTAAATACTGAAAGGCACTGCTGACTACAAGTACTGTAAATGCATGTTGCCAAGCAGAACAAAATGTTGGTTTGTTTACATACTGTATTTTGAGGGTTGCCCCATTTTGCACAGGAGCAACCAGCTTGTCTGCTATTGATGTGTTATGTTAGGCATGTGTCTAGACTAGAAAGGCGCAACTCTGCACATGCAGCGCCTATCCTGCATGGAAGAATTTGCACAATATGTGCAAATTTTGCATACCGTATAACAATGGTATATATAATGTAATATCTGACATAAAACACACAATACAAACATTGCACATTGCATAGAATATTACATATTTATATATTATACAGTATTTTAATGTCATAATATAATATAATATACATAAAAGTAATGCTTCTTGTCCAGATATTTAAAAAAAGAATGTTTGCAGGTGTTGATAATTACTAAATTCCTCAACCAGATAACTAAACAGATAACAGTGTAACTAAAAAAAAATGAGGCAGTAGTAAAACCGGATGTGTTCATGATGAGAAACATGTTTTTTTTTTTAATTTACTTAACATATGTCTTATATAATACTAACTTAACTTAAAACCAGGTCAAAGCAAGAGACACTGCCACTGTCCCTTGCTGCAACGTACAACTTACAGTTGTTGTTGGTGACACATATCCCATCAACGTCATCATTCAGGCCCTCTCCAAATGATGAGAGGAAGGTCCCATCTTTGGCATAGACCATGATCGCGAGTTTGTCTGAGCAGTCAACAGAGCAAGTACTGATATAGATGTTGTCATTAGAGTCGACATCAATACCACAGCAGAACATAGAGTCGTCCGCTGCCCTCACTGGCATAGTCTTAACAAATGCCTTGCTCATCGGATCAAAGATTTGCAAACGGTGGTTGCCATGGTCGGCGATGACTACCTGGTCCTTTCGATTGATAGCGAGGTAGTTTGGGTTGATGAACTGGCCATCACTGACACCCCATGAGCCATAAGAGCCAATCATTTTAGCTCTTTCGTCAAACACAAGGATGCCATGGTTGACCCAGTCTGAAACGTAGAGACAGCCCTTGGAGTCGACACCAATGCCTCTTGGGCATTCCAAAGAGCTGTGTCTGTAAATCAGGTTCAGGCTCTTGTCAAGCAGGGAATATTTCATGATTGCATTTGCTTCTGGGTCACAAATGAAGAGAAAATCTTCATGTACAGCCAGGCTCCTGGGATGAACCTCGGAAAACATCACCGCCACCCTCTGGGATGCCGCATCCACATCCGCCTCCATGCTCAAGATTTGATTCTTGGCCAAGTCGCCCACCAAGATGAGTTTCTTCCATTGGACAATGTCGCTTGGACTCTGCCAATGGTAGTCCACCCCAGAGTACTCCGCCACATGCTTCCCCAGGGGTTGGACAAGCATCTCCTGCCTGGAGTTGTTGAGCGGAATGTTGAAGACACGAATCTCCATCCTGTACCTGCCTACATGAGCAGGGGTGAAGAACGTTGTCATGTATGTGCCATCTGACTGCCTGTAGGCCCCTATGTCTTTGGTCTGGCCAGTTGGGGAATGGATATTAGCTGTTACAGCTGGGAGGTCAGCATCCTCTGTGCTTTTTGGCGAATGCATGAGCAAACGAAACTGTAGCTTTCGGTGTGTTTTGACTTGTACCGGCTCTGGCCTTGGGTTGATATACTCGACAATGATTTGATCTAACGGGATTGGCAAACAAGTGACCACACAGTCGTCTCCAGGATTGAACTTGAACTGTAGGCTTGGTTTGAACTCAAGGTTAAGAAAACCATTAGGAACTACTGGCAAATAAGGGGAGGACGAGAGGTTCCTCAATCGCTTGAAGCTCTGGGAAGTCGCCACATTCAATGCACAGGGTTTTCCGCTGCTTGTAGCACTTTCAATCTGACTGTAAGATGACAGGCCCTCTTGGACATTGCGTTCATACTCACAGGCCTTGTCCATCTCTTGCTGTAATTCGGCAGCTTTTTCTTTGTACAGGGTTTCAAGTTTATCGTTAAGCTCTTCCTCCAGTTCTTGGACTTTCTGGAGGAGACTTTCTTTGAAAGTAGATATGTTCCTCTGTGCACCATGGTACTTGCCATCTAAAAATGACTTCATCTGCCGCAAAGATGTCATAACCATTCGTGACTCTTCTTTACGCCCTTTGAGTTCGACCTGGAGTTTCTCCATCCTCCCCTGAATGAACCTCCACGATGAGCCAGCATCAAAGCATGGATGGTTCGCATGACTTTCTGTTGCACAGATCTGGCAGACACCCACCAGACAAGATTGGCAAATCCTTGTTATATATTCATCCAAGTGTTTGTCGCATTCGCTGAGTTGCTCTTCGTCAATGGCAAAGTCCTGTAAATCTTGGCTAATCTGCCTCGCAAAGAAGTTGTCAGGAAGACCGCCGACACCAGATGCAGGAAGAACTTGCTCGGTGTTACACTGGGGGCATATAAGCTTTGTTCTTATTGCAACCCAGTTTTCCAGACAGGTTTTACAAGTCATGTGATTGCACGGGAGAATCTTTGGTAATTTACATGCTTCCTGGCAGATTGGGCAAATCAGGCTCTCCAGAATCCGCTCCAACTTCTTCTGAGGAGTTGCCATCTGAAAAAAAAAAACATTTGTGTCATGATTCCTTGCCATAAATTATACAAAAAAAATCAATGAGGGAGGGGTACCCCCTCTCCTTAGATGCCTCTCCCAGGGCACAGGTCAAAAACTTTGGCCCCCCCCCAAAAAAAAAAAAATCAGCCACCCTTGATCCGTCTGTGACCACAAACAGTATGTGGCCAGTTTATTGGTTCCACCAAAATATTTAATACTTTATTGATCTCTGTGATGCCCCAAACACCTCATTATTTACTCAACACTTCATTAACTTTATACAAACCTTCCTACTACATTCTCTAGGGTTTGTCTAAACTCCAGCTACAAAGTAGTTTATTTACTCAAGGAACACTGGTGGATAACAGGATAATTAGGTGATATCAGGTTTTATCTTCTTAGGGATGAGTACATAAGTGAGTGGCCATGACATGTGTACGACTACTAGTCATGTAGGCATTTGCATTTTCACTGTTTCACCTCTGTTGACCTAAAATAACAATGAAACAGCACCAATAATAATTTTCTTGTACTCCATATGGGCAACATACAAGTCAAATATGATCTCTGTAGACATAAATGCATTCTCTAGTTATTGCCATTACCAGGTTTTCACTCTTTGACCATATGTTGACCTCATAACTTGAAACAGCACCAGAAAACAGTACTCCATATGGGCAACATGCAGGTCAAATATTACCTCTGAAGACATTTGCTCCAGTTATTGCGATTACAAAGTTTTCACTCTGTTTTCACTCTGTTGACTAATATAGGCTTCTTGTACTCAATGTGAGGAAACTTCATGCCAAGTATGAAATTCATGAACATTGGCTTTCTTGAGCCTCCGTCACATCCACACACACATGCACACATACGCTGCGTGATCTCATAGATCACTTTGGCAAAGAATCAAAAAGGGGGAAAGATTTGGAAGATGCATGCATGAATGATCAGATGGACTATGGGGTTCCCTATGTGAATAGAGAAAACAAGATTACTCACTGGTTAATATTTTTGCTACCCATATATTCTGCTACCCAGGTATAATGAAGTTTGCTTGTCCATATTTCTAATGGTGGGATGCATATAACTGTTTCAACACAGTCTCTAAAACATTTTGTTTCTCTTATCATGTGCAGAAGCAGAAGGAATAAAAGAATATCTAGAGCAACAGATCTGGTCATTCCTTTTAATATTTCAAGTACTTACATTACAT
>JAODFY010118023.1:0-11443 GCA_027580055.1 Paracaudina chilensis | reverse complement strand
GTCAATTAATGGTCAAAAAATAGTGATTTGGCAATATTCTGATAAGCAAGGAACCTTAGTGCCCTTGGGCTCTTGTTGTGTCTTGAGTGTACAGTACAACAAATACAACATAGAAGTGTCAGGGTTTCGGAATATATTATAGGTATCTCTGAAAATAGCATAAACATGTAACCGTACAGTAGATAACCGTAGCCTATTATATACGAGTTGCACTCTGTATGTTACAGTAAAGTGTACTTCACTTCAATCATATTTCACTGGGAAATAATCACCAAAAAAGAACTAATCGTTAATATGAAAGTTTCAATATCAGCTATGGAATTTCTTTGATCCAATGCCAAGCCAATGCATGTATCTGGCAACTAGGTCATTGGATTCATGTCCTTGGACAAGGCAATTTAAAATTTAATGAAAATTTTTGTTTTTTATGTTTTGAAAAACCTGTATGTTATAGAACACAAAAGAGAATATACTAAGATACACATATAAAGTAATTTGAATGGGGAGGGGACAGGGGGGATGGTGGCTGTTTATCAGGCAGTTTTTCCACAATTATCGATGCACTGTGATGATGATGTTCACACACGCAGAGCAGATAGGAGAGTTGAAGAGTTAAATATCAAAAGCAAAAATTCATGCAAGGATTATAGAAGACAAATTATAGTAGTTGTTCTGAACCATGTTCCTTTGACCTGTGATCACTGGTTGTTATTTTGTTCATTGTTTAACCCACAAACAATCTAGAATTAAAAAAAGTATTTATAGATATATAATAAGAAAAAGCATCGTGAAGCGGGACCCTCTCAATTAATTTGTAACCTCTGGCAGTGCATCTTATCACTCAAATAAATCGGAGTATGAACAATTTTTTTATTCCTTGCTGGAGTATGAACAATTTTTTTTATTCCTTGCCGGAGGCGAAAGGAATCTATGTATGTGTGTGTCTGTATGTCTGTGACACTTCTTGTAAACACGATAAGTGGAAGACACAAGATCGGACATGGGTCATACTTGGGTGGTGGATTACCCATAGTGAGTAGATGATCCCTATTATTTTGAGGAATACTTAATTGACCTTTTACTTATCTGATGATTTTAATACCAAAGGCAAGGAATCACGTAGCTCTCGGCTCTTGTTAAAACAACCAGTGAGATTATAAAAAAGTTTGCCTAATCTCGGATAGCCATTTTAAGCAATTTTACTGCAAAAATGCAAATTTTGCTGTAAAATAATATTGAATGATTTAATTACAGGGTAGTTCGGGGCAGTCTGAAGTTTCTATTGAATGATTTAATTACAGGGCAGTTCAGGGCAGTCTGAAGTTTCTATTTCAATGATTTATTTACAGGGCAGTTCAGGGCAGTCTGAAGTTTCTATTGAATGATTTAATTACAGGGCAGTCTGAAGTTTCTATTGAATGACTAATAATTACAGGGCAGTTCAGGGCAGTCTAAAGTTTCTATTGTGAATGACTTAATTACAGGGCAGTTCAGGGCAGTCTGAAGTTTCTATTGAATGATTTAATTACAGGGCAGTTCGGGGCAGTCTGAAGTTTCTATTGAATTATTTAATTACAGGGCAGTTCAGGGCAGTCTGAATTTTCTATTGAATTATTTAATTACAGGGCAGTCTGAAGTTTCTATTGAATGACTAATAATTACAGGGCAGTTCAGGGCAGTCTGAAGTTTCTATTGAATGATTTATTTACAGGGCAGTTCAGGGCAGTCTGAAGTTTCTGTTGAATGATTTAATTACAGGGCAGTTCGGGGCAGTCTGAAGTTTCTATTGAATGATTTAATTACAGGGCAGTTCAGGGCAGTCTGAAGTTTCTATTGAATGATTTAATTACAGGGCAGTTCAAGGCAGTCTGAAGTTTCTGTTGAATGATTTAATTACAGGGCAGTTCAGGGCAGTCTGAAGTTTCTATTGAATGATTTAATTACAGGGCAGTTCAGGGCAGTCTGAAGTTTCTGTCCTCCTTGGGCACATCATCCAGCACATGCTACATCTCAGGTTCAGCTGGCTGTACGGAGAAGAGGAGGAGGAGGAGGTATGTATCGATTAAACATATTCCTTCTGTCTTAAAGGTGAGGTTGCAAGTAGCAAATTCACATGAGTTTCCGGTGACACCGAAAACTCACAGATTCCTAATTTAATCAACATGTTAGTAAATGTTCTCATTGAGGTGTTTATAGTTGAATTTGAAGATTTATAGTGATGTGTTCAAAAGTTTCAAAAAGTGTTCAACTGAGCCAATTGAAATTCTTATTTTGGTAGGTTTTGCTACTTGTAACCCCACCTTTTAAATACAAATTTATTGCAAATATCTGGAAACACTCTACACAGATGGTTCCCTACAAGATGTTCATTATTACCTATTACTCTTGAATAATTAGTAATAAATAGAGAAAATATATAAATATATATATAAATTAGTATCCTGGTTAATCCTGATGCCAATGGCCTCTAATGAAAGTTACATCACAAAAATGTGACATTAAAAGAGTAAATTGTATAATAGCTTTAATTTTTTTAAAACTTTTTCCCAACCCAAGGTCTGTACGAATATCTGGTCACCGCAGACCATAGAGGTGTACTTACAACAAGAGTGTCTACCTTTTTTGAGGGTCGCTGCAGTTCTTCAACACACCATGTTTGATGTGAGGTTGCCAGATGTTGAGGTATGTTAATATTGCTATTTCTGTATTGGCTGTTACAAACTTAGGCTGCTGTGGTTTATTACTAACTATTCACATAGTAGGGAGCGTAGCCTATAGGTAGAGTGTCCGACTGGCATGCTCGAGTCCCGGGCTTGAATCTAGACCTGGCCTCTTGTGACTTCTCCGTTGAAGCTGCGCTGTAGTTGTTGATGGAGGTTGTCCATTTCAGGTTGTTCGGCACGGCTGTTGCACAGTGGTGAAGGACAAGTAGCTTCCACCTCCACAGACTTTGAGAAAGTGGTCAAAGTATGGGGTACACTCACATCAGCAGATGGGGAAGTTAAATGGCAGTCTTGGGAGAAGGATGGGATCACACGCCTGTCTCGTTTTCAGCTGAACACTCGGTCATTAAGAGAAAGCTGAGAAGCTGGTGTTCATCCACGATCATATCTGGCAGTCTGGGTTATCTGTGGCATAGTGTCTTTAATGAGGACAAATGTCCTTCCTGGACCGTAATCTACTTTAACAACTATAACTGACTCATTAAACAGTCTACTGTACATAAAGCAAAGTAACATCTGAACCTGTCTTATGTCATTTAGCCATGGGTAAAGTGCACTGAAGACCTTGTAATCAGGCTTACTTAACAGGGTAAACTAGGATAAATGTCATATTTATTACGATGAAAGTGTGTAAATCTATTAATAACTATGTTATTTTGTGCTTAGTTGTATACAGTATGTATGTTTGTGCTATTATCTTCACATCATTATTTTCTACTCTACAGTCTATGATAATGCATGCATGATAATGTGCTGAATATATGTAACTAAACGTAATATAACAGCATTTGTTGATAAAACATACCACTATTTATTGTCTTGTGGTCAAATTTGTTCCAGAAACAAAATTGATTACTGATCGATATTGGACGGGGGTGGGGGAAGGGGTTGTAACCAAATTCTTCAGAGCTACAGAATGTTTATGACATTGATGAAGCAAGCACAATATCCTTCCTTCATGTTGATTTCTTTGCAGGCCCCCGAGAATGAATTCACAGCACTGCTTCATTACCTCCATCTGTCCTCCCCCGGGGAGGGGCAGCCCCAGAGGTTCTCTTTGCATAGTCCTAGGAGTCTCCAGGTTGCCCAGGGTAACCCTCTAGCCCTGGTCCGTCTATGGTGTGAGGAATTCCATAAATTTGTGCTGAAGAGCTACACAGCAGAGAAGAGTATTCGAGTGCCAAAGGTCTGTTCTGTTAGGGCTGTGTACACTTCTTTGAAGTACTGATTATGAGTACAAAACCTAAAATTAATATGAGTACACCATCCTTTAAAGTGCTGATTATGAGTACAAAACCTAAAATTAATATGAGTACACCATCCTTTAAAGTGCTGATTATGAGTACAAACCATGAATATTAATACATCATTCTTTAAAGTGCTGATTATGAGTACAAAGTCATGAATATGAGTACATCATCCTTTTGAGTGCTGATTATGAGTACAAAACGATGAATATGAATTCACCATTCTTTAAAGTGCTGAGTATGAGTACAAACCATGAATATGAGTACATCATTCCATAAAGTGCTGATTATTATGAGTACAAAGTCATGAATATGAGTACATCATTCTTTAAAGCACTGATTATGAGTACAAAACCATGAATATGAGTACATCATTCTTTAAAGTGCTGATTATGAGTACAAAACCATGAATATGAATTCACCATTCTTAAAAGTGCTGGTTATGAGTACAAAACCACGAATATGAGTACATCATTTTTTTAAGTGCTGGTTATGAGTACAAAGTCATGAATATGAGTACATCATTCTTTAAAGTGCTGATTATGAGTACAAAACCATGAATATGAATTCACCATTCTTTAAAGGGCTGATTATGAGTACAAATCATGAATATGAGTATATCATTCTTTAAAGTGCTGATTATGAGTACAAAGTCATGAATACATTGGGTTTGAGAAAATGACATGATTGTGAATACGTGATTTAGGCTTTGGGCATGAATGCAGAGCTTCTGTTTTGATCACAACATTCTGAAAATCATTGTAATGTGAGTCATCAGTATGAGTACAAACATTTTGGAAAGTGCTGTGTATAAGTAGAAAGCCATGAGTATGATGATGTGATAAATAGCTACAACACTGTACTTAGGTAAGCTAATTGTATTGCACCCAATATTATCAAAATTTATCATTTGGCAGGAGTGTGAGTACAATTGAGTACAATGCCTCAAGCAATGTAGTAGAACATTCTTCTGCGTGTGAGTACAATTAAGCCATGAGGGTAAAACAACGCTTGTGATTGTGTATATGACATGAGAGATATAATTTCCCCATGAGTGTGAGAACAAAGCGCCAAGCCACAGTGGAAGCACTCTTGAAAGTATTAGTACAAACCATGAATGATGAGTACAAACCAACATGATGAGTACAACATTGTTGATAATTCAGAACATGACTCTCATATAATATTTTTCTATAAATTGTTTAGCTGTTTCCATAACAATGGGTTTGTATCTCCTTAATTTCCTTCACAGAGTCTGTTAATGTTTAGTCCAGTATTCAACCAGCCGAGACTGATCAGGCTACCAGATGACTTCAGCCAGCTGTTTGAGTATTACCGGAGACAAGTCTGTATAAAGTGCAACGGTAAACCTCGGAAGCCGATGATCTGTCTGGTGTGTGGCAGTCTGATATGCTGGGCGTCTGACTGCTGTACTCTACTCAAGGGTGCCAGGAAATATGGAGAAGGCATAACCGTGAGTGCTTGTTGCCTTGTTTTAAAACATCTCTAGGCATGGTATTTGGCCAACATGTTCATGTGTCACAGGTTTGGGGACGGGAACGCAAAAGAGGAATAGAGAGAATAGTCATCATACAGCATGAAGTGATTCAACCATTAGACATATAGGTTGTACCCATCTAACCACAGTTAATCTGTTAGGTAAATACAGTCCTACTGGGAGGTGTGAACTGCTTGCAAAGCCAATTAAAGCCTGTGTACATATTTAAATGTTTATGTTTGGTAGTCATGACAGTATTTGTCAGACCCCTTCATGAAGGTGTGGAGGCCAAACCACCAATTGGCAGGCAAGGTGACTGACTCTACTAATCCTTGTTCCCTGACCTAGTGCCTCGGGGATGGGTCTGTAATGGGTGATAGAAAAAGCATGAGGTTTGTCGTTATTGCTTGATGTAAAATGAAAAATGGTTCACCAAAATAAATAATGCTTTGATAATAATGCTTTGACAATTCCTGAAATGCATTTCATAATTTGCAACAAAACTTAAAATCGGTTATTCTCCCCTAAACATGAATAATGTATAATACCACGTCAGTAGGTGGTATCTACACTGTAATATATATACATGTATGTCTAGTTCGGCTAAAAAAGTTTCGTGACAATACGCAACACTTACACAGATATGGCTTAATTTCTTCGCAAATAGGGCAATTTATGATGTGGAAGATCCAGGGAGTCATTTAAGTCATAACTAAACAAGGGAAATGAATGACAAAATCTACTTTTGGTGAAAGAAGGGTAATTTTCAGGCCTCAAATCCTGATTATTGCTTCAAGACTCAATATGCAGCTAACAGTTTTTTCTATTCATGCCCTAATAGTCTAAAATCATGTATTCTCACCGTTTTCTTTGGTTTCAAAAATTATAATTCATGGAGCCCCCTCCCCCCTTCCCTCCTCCCTTTTAAATCTTTTCATCTATTCAAATGGGTCTTTTTTATTGTTTTCCATTTAGCATGCCAAAAGCTGCGGGTCAGATTCAGCCATTTACCTTGACATCAATTCATCGCTGACCTGGCTCATCCAGGGGCAGCGTCTATGTCGCTGGGCCTCCCTATATCTGGACAGCCATGGGGAGGAGGACCGAGGCTTAAGGTGAGCTGCTCCTTAATTTTATGGGATTTTTTTTTTTTGGGGGGGGAGGGCATTTCATATTTCTTGCCAATGGTTAAAAAGTAAAGGAACAAATTCTAGTTTCAAGATGAAAGAGGCGGGCCGACTCTGTTGTACTTCTCCTTGGTGCTGCGTGAGGTGGGGGGTGGTGGGAGAGTTAGAATCACCATGTTAAAGAAGAACGGCATGTATGCTTTCCTACTTGGCATGAAGGTCCACATCAAGTTCAATATTTGATTGATTATGTTAAGTAATTTGTCGGTCCATAATTATAATTAAGAATTCGATTTTGATCATGTGACCACCATGGTGGCTTAATTACACCAAAACAATGCACGTTTTATTGGCACCAGACCACACAAGTGTTTTCTGTTTCTCATTCTTTAGGAGAGGAAGACCGTTGTACCTCTGCCAACAGCGATTTGATCTTCTGGAGAAGTTGTGGCAGTCCATTAAGCTGAGTCATTTTTGTAAGGGTTGGGATTGGCACCATGGCGGACATGGCCCGTGACTCCACGGGCATGAAGTGGGCACTTCTGTTTCTTGACATAGGGAGTTTTAGTAGGTTAATAGCAGTCGGTCAGTACTTCAGGAAATGGGGCAATCAGGTAGTATGGAAGTTTGTATGGATCAGTGTTAAAAACAGGTAGTTGGTGGATGTATGCGTAGATTACTTGGTGCTGTAAAAAACTTATTCAGGGTATTACAAATTTGAAGGTTACGACGTTCTTTTGTTATACTTTAGCGAAATTGATGAGGTAAAACGTTAGAGTTGAAGTATATATATATATATACTTTAACATGGTGCAATCGTATTACTCTGCTGTGCAGTTATAGTTCATCTAAGAGAGGCTGATAATCGGTATTCTAGACAGTGTATTAAATGGAAGTGAATATTTGAGAAGTACAATATTTTTTATATGATTAATAGTGAAACTTTAATTACTATCAGTATAGGATTAATAACAAATTTTATTTTGTTGGTGAAATTATGACAGTGCACCTTTCAAGTATAGTTGAATAAAATACATGTGTATAACAGAAAATACATATAGAAAGAGAGGAAACAAGACCTTCACATTTCTCAATTTATGTGTTTTAGCCTATTTTGTGTTGGTCGACCCATTTTGAAGCAATTTCCTTTGCTGAATTCTCATGAAATAGATCATTCTGGGATTTAAAACTTGTATTCAGGTTATTTTTTTCATGAAGTCTTTGGGGAAAAATTGTTAAATATCTGATTCCTGATTTTAAGTTACTGTACTTCTGTATTTTGAAACCTGATATACTGTATTACAGTGGCATTTATCATCTAACCTAAAAGTAAAGTGAATAAGTACATATAATAAGGTTCAAATTATTGTACTCTCACTGGCAAAAAGTTATTTGAAGCAATAGTCATGGTTTTATTTTGAACGATTTTGTCATCATTATACCACATCGTAATGCATATATACTGTGACAATGCAAGATGGATTCATAATTTGCAACAAAAGTTAATACAAAACTTACAGATTTTTTCAAAAAAGATTAATAATGTATATACCCCTCAGTAGGTGATATCTACACTGTAGGTCTAGTTGTGCGAAAAAGTTCGGCGTCAAAAAATGCAACACTCGTACAGTTATGGCCTAATTTCTTCGTAAATAGTGCGATGTGAGTCTCATAATCATGATTAACAAGGAAAACGAACAGCAGAATATTATTTTTGGTGAAAGAACTGTAATTGACAGGCTTCAAACCCTGATTATTGCTTTGAGCTTTGTGGATTGTTAGGATTCATGGTGAATCTACACAGAGAGAAATATAAAGCAGATTTAAAAACTGCAGAATTAAAAATTCTAATTTAACTTCAGTTATTGTAACTGTTGTTAGTTTTTATGAGACAACAAATTAATATAAAGTTGATACTTACTGTAACTCTCATTACAACATATTCATACGTCAAGTTAATTTAAATTTTGAATACTATTTAACAACATTATAACAAAGCTTATTGAAATGCTAGCAGTCTAGAAGTGGCATGAAGTAATTACTTAAAACTATGAGTGGCTTGTAGTAAATATAAATACTTCACTAGTATCAATGCAACATTAAAAGAAAGCTTATTGAAATGCTTGCAGTCTCGATGTGGCATGAAGTCATTACTTAAACCTATGAGTGGCTTGTAGTGAATACTTCACTCTAGTATCAAGGCAGATTTAAATTCTATAAATGCATCAAAGAAAAAATCTTATGTTATTTAAGATAACTCACTTATACATCAAATATATGTAAATCTTGAGAAATAATTGAGCTTAAATTATGGGATAACTAGTTTTAATAAAATAATACTTGTAGTTTACCAGAAGTGCCATGAAATCTTTACTTAAAAGGGACTACCTCACACAAAAATTCAGATGGGTTTTGGCAGTCTGGCGAAACTCACTTAATTTACTCCGAAAAAATTGAATTTGATGGATTACAATAATAGTTATAATAGTTATTTTGACTGCTATATCACAGGCAAGTATAGCAGCTGTTATTTTGAGTGTCAATGTGGTTTGAAAGGCTAAAATGAAAGTAAATTTATATATTAAACATCAAGAAACTTTGGTTTGAAGGAAGAAATAATTGTTAATATTCATGAAGATATTTTTCAATGTTAGAGGGAAGCATTGAGGCATAACTTACTGTTATTATTCTTGAAGAGATATAGTTTCCGATTGTGCTTGCCAGATGAATGTATATAGGCATAATTTTAAAATGTTTGCATCAGTCTGGATGCTTTGTTGGTTTCTCATATTATTGTTCTGAAGCCAAAAAAACTGGTACCAGCCTATGCATTCAAGTTAGCATAAGTATGTGTGTGTATGCGTGTGTGTGTGTGTCTCCATGACACCTGAGCTTGTAAGCATGATACATCAAGAAGGAAAATTTAGGTTGTTGTACCTGGTATATGTTGGCTGTAATAAGTACATGATCCGTATTGGTTTTGGTGATCATGTCATGAATGGTACATGGCGGTGAGGGGGGAGGGGGGGCAGGCCTAAAGTTAAAATCCTAAAACGTGATAATAACTGCAATCAAATATCTGATTCTATTCATATTTTGGATGGTGATATCAAATTATGTTTCATGTTCCCATGGTATCCAAACTTTATATGACATGTTAGATTGATGTCATAATAATGTGGCCATAATCTTGTTTCCATACTTGTAGTGTGAGTACATTAGTGTGAGTACGAGTACAGCCAAAAAGTTCAGGTTGTGAGTACGAGTACGGTTGCATGCTCGAAATCATGAGTATGAGTACACAATTTTCAACACTACCAAAATTCATGAGTATGAGTACGAGTACAATTGAGTTTTCATTAGTACGGGTACAGCAAATTATCCAAGACATGAGTACGAGTACGGACTCACTACAAGTCTGCAGTTATTTCCATGCACCCTTGAGGAAACCCATGCACCCTTGAGGAAACCTGTGCGCCCTTGAGGAAACCCGTGCACCCTTGAGGGAAAAGTTCAGTTGAAAGATGTTATATTTCAAGATGTTGTAATTGCTCAAAGAATGTATTTTATTTTTAACAGTTGTGGCCACACCTACCATACATCCTGCCTCCAATCAGCGGGCTTCTCCGCCATGATTGACGGCCATCGACACTGGACCTGTTACCAGTGCAATAGCTCCAAGAGGGGCGACCTCACCAATCAGTTCAGGTCCAAGAGGATACTAAGTTCATCTGATGATGGTCAAAGTTCAACCATCGGGGCCATAGGCCATGCTTCCGGGGGACCAAGGGGAAATAAATCACAGGTATAAAGTATTTCATTTTAAAGGGAGTCATGGCCTCCATTGCAACAAATGTGAGAAAACATTTCAACAGGGCATAGTGTTTTTAATAGTGTTAACTGGAATGTTCACGCTACCACAGTGAATGAGGCTCTGTCATCTTGACATTATTATCAAACTGTTATATGCCATAGTCCCGTTATTTGAGCCCAATATTAAAGTCAGTGTATTATAATCTGCCAATTTGTCTTAAAATGCCAAATTTATCCTAAAATGTAATTGTTTTATAAATATATATGTTTGTAGAGCATCAATAACTGTGCCAGTGTGCGTTATACCCATCTCCATAGCTTGTCCTAAATATTGATTTATCATGTTAGAAAATTTGACATTTTGTTAAAGGAGAAGAGCGCCACCCCTTTTCTTATTTCGTGAGTTAAACACCTGAGATTCTCACAAATGTCTATACGTGTTATTCGTTATATTATCCGTACATGTTTCAAAAGTGTTTTTCACTTGTAAAATATAGTGTGTAACGTACGTGTAGCAACGAATAAGAGTAACACAAGGTTTCAATGTGAAAAGCTTTAAAAAAAAATCTGAAAAAACAAATATGAAACTGAATTATAAAATAAATACTGCAAAGTAAGGTTGTGATGGCACCAATAATAAAGGGACTTCCCCAAATGTATAGTAATAAAATTAAAAAATTATAGCCACCTTATTTTTTATTGCTCTCATAACATTTTTTTTTTGTAGTGACTAAATCTATCTGGCCTTCAGTACGATCTACCACATAGGATATTAGTTACTCTATACTGCCAAAGTACCTAATAAATTAATTGTATGCCACCATTAAGAATATTTCATCCAAAGGGTAAATGATGGGCCAGGGGGGTGGTGTTGGGTGGGGAGGGCGGAGTGGGCATGGTAGTGTATGTAACTTGGTATGTGGCAGACAGTACCAGAGGGTTAGGATTCCAGGGATAAACAAAACATTTTTGTATGCATACCTGTATGCTGGTTGGCTGTGGTTGGTGTGTGTGTGTGGGGGGGGGGGGGGGGGG
>JAODFY010117802.1:0-11447 GCA_027580055.1 Paracaudina chilensis | reverse complement strand
CCTTCCCCCCCCCCCCCCCCCCCCCCCCCCCCACCCAACAATATTTCAAACGAACTGCAGTCCCTGAAAAGGAAAACATGTTTTGTTTGCTGGTTACATGGTTTGTTTGTTTGAATCAATCATTTGCTATTTGTACATTAAATGGACATGAGGAATGGTTCATGAAGAATGTATGGAATGTTACCATTTTGTCATTCACACATGAAATCTTTGCTGAATTACATACCCAGAAAGGAATTGTCACAAAACATTATATAAAATCTTTTTCTACATACATAAAATACCTTTGTTGGACCTAAAACAAACATTTAATATGTATATATATGATTTTTAATCAAAGAATTTCACTAGCAAATTTTCAGTAAATATGAAATGAAATCAAAATTTGTCATAGTTTAGTTTAAAGAAACAAAACCCACTTTACAAGTTTTGGTATATATATGTTAGCTTTATTTGTACAAAGCAATAAATAAAACACTTATATAATGGTGACCAAAATAGCAGTTTTACAAGCTACCAATTTCAATAGACAAAATTATAAAATAAAATGGAATTGATAGGCTATAAGTAACCAAATGGAAGAGTGGTAGGTTTAGCTGGAAAGAAACAGTCGAAAGAAAACATAAACCACGAATAAAGCTTATCCAGATGAGACAATTTAAAAATAAAAATTATTCCTTAAAATGTAATAACATGACATGTTGGACTTTTAATTTAAACAAAGCAACCAGCATAACTTCAAGCCCCAAATTGTGAGCCATGCCCGAGTCAAACAATACTTGTGGCCATGTGCCCTTTCTTCAGTGACTTTCTAAACACAACCTAATATTCTTGTATTACAAATTTATAAAACTCTGATACAGCTGTTGATAGCCCATTTATTTGTGTCAATATAACAGGCTTTGAGTGTGGCATACTTTAATCATTCAGCCCTATAGTTTAACACATAAAGAAACAACACTATAGTACTCATTTTGCCAATCATAAAATTCATTAGAAGACTTTAATCTAAGAAATACATTAAGTTTGGATAAAAATTATATGCATAAACCGGTAAATTTCACTAAATGATATAAAGCATTTTGGAAAAGAGCCAATGAGGCAAATTAATATTTTTACCTAATTCCAGAATAGCAAATTGTGGTAGAAAAAATTTGGCCTGGTTTTCTACCGACTTTTATTGAAAGTGGTGTTGTATTCTGTGTGCTAAGGTTAGCCAATCAGAATCAATTATTGTTCCACATTCAATGCATGCAAACTACAATCTTGGTCAAAACTGTTGGGACACTTGGCGTGCCAACAGCAATAATTCCCGTTATCACTCTCCAAGTTAATAAGGAAGACGACCAGAATAATGTTTTGGGCGAATAACCCCATCCCAGCTCCCCTGTTCGATGTTGTTTCCTGAACCAAGAATGTTAAAACGTGAATACCGAACATTTCTCCAACATTGTAAGGGGGAATGGGGGTGTCCCAAGGAGTTTTGTCCGAGATTGTAGCCTAGAATGTAAACAGATGGTTCGGCGGACAGTTCAGCTTGCATAATGTTAATGGAGGAATTGTTCAGCAGCTGTATCTGATTTTCAATCTGCTTAGTCACACACACACATTTTGAAACTTTGAATGAATTCCTCCAGGTTTTACTGGTCAACATTACCTGCAGTTATCAATACTGTAAGATGAAATTTTATCCTCATGGAGATTAAATTTGTGAGTTCTTGGTGTCACCAGAAACTCACATGACTTTTCTACATGCTACACAAAACCTTTAGGCAGAAATGCTTTCGATCCCATTTAGCTATATTTTTGCCCTGATGCGATCCTTAGTGGCTGTGGTGCCCATCAAAATTGGTTGAAACTGACAAAGTATTCCTCAATATAAAGGCCAGTAAAGCTTGGATGGAAAGTGATGATGTTGATTTTATTCATTATTAATTTTCCTCATGGGAAGAAGCATGCACATTTTAGTTATTAGTAAGTAGTATGTATCTAACAAAACATGCTTGGAAAGATTGGAAAAATTATTTCATAAAAAGATAGTTTTAAATTGTTAAAATATTTGAGACACAATGATGACACTCATTGATCAATGGAACAATCTTACAGGGCTGATTTTAGCAGGGTTAATTTAGTCCAATTTAGTCTACAAGTTTCTATCAATCTCAAAACTAAACTAGTTCTTTCACAAACAACCTATGAAATATTATTTATCACATTCTCAATTTAAATAAATTTTCATCTATGGTAGTATACTGAATCATAGTTATTCCTCTTTGCATAAATTTTAGCTATAATTTTTCTCACTTTAACTGTGATTCAATAAATGTCCCTGCCTTTAATTTGTTTGCCAAATCCCTTCACCATAAACATATGAAGAAACCATATTATAAATTATTTTCATTTTTTTTAAACATTGTTAACAATACAGCTATTCATTGATTTTGTTTGTTAACATTGATTATTTGTGAGATCATGAATGTTATTGGAACAAAGGATGCTGAGGAAAATTTATATAAATTGTTATGAAAAGGGATATATTATAAACTCATAGTAGAATACAATACAAACAAAATAATTTACAGACCTAAATTGGAAGTAATTTAATTTGGTGCATTTAGAACATTAGCATAATTTATATCTGTCTACACAAGATTATTATGATCAATTAATTATAGAAGTTACAAATTCCCCACTGTCCTATCAGAGGTAATGTACCACTAGCAGTGATTAATAACAATTGTTAGTAATTTATAGTAACTGTGTTAGTGTTGGATGTCCAACTAAACTATACTGATGAGAGTACTATGATTAGACAGACTTAAATGTTGAAATTAAATATGTATATAGGAGCAAAGTTAGAAGGCATGCATGCAACTGAAGATGGGTGGTTGATACTGTCAACTGACCTCCCTCTGCTTCAGTTTCTTCAATGGTCTCCAGTTGTCGTGCATCTTTGAAAACAGTTGACACGGTCACCTCTTCAGATTTGGATGCCTCCAATCCATCATCTGCCATGGTTTCCATTTTTAATGCACTCTTAGTTTCTACATGAGCCATATCTGCACCTTCAGGTATAGTTTCTTTGGCAACGTTAGGGAAACCTGGTTCCTGGCCTTTGTTACTTTTGAACTTAATGTTGTAATTAGGCATCGAGGCATAAACTAACTCAGGTTTATCTACTAACTTAATTTTTTCATTGAATTTGATTTCATGTTGCTCATGGTTATCATGATTCTGATCAGGAACATTCTCTATGATAGATTCTGGATTGCTGTCTAGTTTGTTCATATTTGGCACTTGAATGCCAACATTATTATCACTATCCACATTAACAGGGGCAGGTACCTCATCTTGAGAATTATCCATCCCCACATTCATAGACTCATGAACTAACTCAAGTTCATCTACTAACTCTACTTGTTCATTGAATTTGATTTCATGTTGCTCATGGTTATCATGATTCTGATCAGGAACATTCTCTGTGATAGGTTCTGGATTGCTGTCTAGTTTATTTGTATTTTGTTCTGTTCTATATTCATCATTGGGCACTTGAATGCCAACATAATTATCACTACCCACATTAACAGGTGCAGGTACCTCATCTTGGCTAACAGAATTATCAATTCCCATTTTCACCTCAAAAGAAGATTCTACCTCTAGCTCTTTTTGAGCATCATAATCATGATTCTGAACAGGCACATTTTCTACAATCAGTTCTGGATTACTCTCAATGTTATTGATGTTTTGTTCTGTACTGGTGTCATCTAAGTTAATCTCAGTATTTGCCACACAATCTTCATTAGATAAAGTTGGGGAAGTTGGAGTATCAACTTCTCCAATTGAATCAGGCTCATTCTGAGATATATGAGAAATATGGCCAGAATCCTCACTACCCACTTTCATTGCCTGATCAGAATTAATTTGTGTCTCATCTACTACATATGGTTGTTCTATGAATTTAACTTCCATTTGATCACTGTTATCAAGTTTTTTAGTAGGAATTTCTATAAGTTCTAGGTTATTTCCTTCTTTACCACTATGCTCTGTTCCTGTCTTATCTGATACCATTTGTATGTCTACTACATTAACATTGTCATCAGGAATAACACGAAGCACCTCATTGTGTGCATCAACTGGTTTATTGTCTACATCATTCTCATTATTTTCTTTAATTTCCTCCTGAATTACATGAGGCATTTGTACTTCACCTGCCAGATTTGCCTCCTGACTACCAGTATTCTCCAGTAAATTTTCAACATCAATTTTCAAATCAGGCTGCCCATCTGATACCACCTCATCTACAACCTTTTGAATTGTGCCCTCATATACCTGAGGTGGAACCAATTCTTCAGACTGTGCACCCACCCTTAGATTGCCATCAATAACTGCAGAATGCCCATTGTTAGCCTCCATAGCAGGTTGCAATGTGCCTGTGATTCCCTGCTCATGTTGGCTTTCAACATTACCTGTATTGGCAGTTTCTTGAAGTGGCACTGGAGAATCTACTTGAGCTGCTTCCAGGGTTTTTTCCTCATTTGGAACTTCTGAACCTATATCTTCAGTTTCAGCTATTGGCAATGGTTCTTCTTTTAGTGGAGGTTCTGTATCCATTTGCATTGGTTCTACTTTTGGTGGAATTTCTGTATCTTTTTGCAATGGCTCCTCTATATTTGGAGGTTCTCTATCTGTTGACAATGATGCTATGGGTGGAGGTGGCTCTGTAACCGTTTGTAATATTTCTTCTTTTGGTGGTGGCTCTGTATCGGTTTGCAATGGCTCTTCTGGAGGTGGAGATTCTGTAACGGTTTGTAGCATTTCTTCTTGTGGTGGTGGTTTTGTATCTGTTTGCAATGGCTCTTTTTGGGGTGGAGGTTCTGTAATGGTTTGTAATGTCTCTTCTTGTGATGATGGTGGTGGTTTTGTATCTGTTTGCAATGACTCTGTTTTGGGTGGAGGTTCTGTAAGGGTTTGTAATGTCTCTGCTTGTAGTGGTGGTGGTTTTGTATCTGGTTGCAATAGTTCTTCATTGGGTGGATGTTGTACAACTTGCTCATCCACTTGTTCCGACTCTGCATCAATTTTGATATCTGGAGGATCTGTTTGAATCTTTTGGGCTAAGTCTTGAGGGGGTGGATCTTCTATGTTTTCTAAATTTCCATTTTCATACTGTCTATTGATTTCAGGAAAAGCAATCTACAGAAAAAGAAAACAGGTCCTCATCAATAAATAAAGTTTCAAACAGATGGCTTAGCTATTACCTACAGGAGGTGGCAAGTGACCATAAAAGTAGGAAATATTATGCATGCATATCACAGAAAAGGAATGTAAATAGAGTACAGCAGCAGAGAAGCAGTTATGTCCAATCATGACTTGGGGTCAATTTAAGGGGCATTAATGTCACTGACAGTGGCGGTTGCTGTCATTGTTAGCTTTTGCTAACAATGATGCCAGACAATTCCCTTCATGGATAATAGAAGGGACAGTTTTTTTTATAAATGTGTATGCTATATCTTGATTTGGAGGTGCAGCTGCAAGGGACGCATGATGCTGATCATGCTGGCCATCAGCCCGAGTGTACGTAGCCATAGCCTGGCTGGTTTGAGGGTGTGGCATGCAGGGCCTGGACTGCTTTGAAAAGTGAGTGAACCCTCTTGTCCAATGGGCAATATCTGGCCAAGTTGCAGAACATCGCCCCTTGGGAGACAAGTGACTGTGGTGGTGGGGCTAGACTTCTACCAGTTGAATTAACTCCCAGGCATTGTAGGATGGTGATTGTCTCCTTCCATGTGAACGCCTGATGGAGCTGTAGGATCTCTTTATCTACTGCCTACCTTTGTCCTGGGTGGGGGTGACATGAACTCTAGTGTACTACTGGGGAGGGGGGGCAGGCTGAGGGTAAACCTGTGTAAGGATAGAAAGGCCGACTCGGCCTAGGTGTAAGGTCTAAGGTACGGCCTAGCCTGTTTACGCCCTTACTACCAAACAAGAGGAGGCAAGGTTAAATCTCTTTTTCTTTTCTTTTTACTGTGGCTGCAACTGCAGCACTATTGGAAGAGTGCAGCGATTTTGGTACTACTGTATGCATATGTTGAAATGGTGAGTTCTATAATAAGGGAGGCATAAGAGGAAAGCCTAAGCTATAGCTACCTTATGGGCTGGAGTGGTGGGATAACAGAAGCCTGCCAGCCCACCTGGAAGGGCAAGCCCTTGGCCTGAAAATTGTAATGAATATGGAATTTATGAAATTTATGGTCCTGTTATGTTATCAAGACAACAGTTTTAAAAAAAACTGTAGCACATCCAAAAGGATGTGTAAAAATTGATTATAGCTAGGGACACAAACAATAGGGCACCTGTCTGTGAGAGAGTATATGACCGTTTTTCACAATCTGTATTATGCTAGATCTATCAGGAATGCTAATTGTACAGTGACAGAGTAAGTATAATTCCTTAGCGCTGTGAATTTGTAATTGTTACTTGCCACAACTGACAAGACATTTTGTTTACTTTTTCATGAACCTATATTGTAACTGTTAAGTTATGGCTGAATTTGGGTTGCTAGAGCCAACATCTTGCAAGTTCATATTCACTGTCAAAATTCCCTCTATGTAATATTTAGTTAATTAGTTTTGTAGCATAATACCAACAAATTAAACTTACTTCAAGTGGTACAGTTTCAATAGGATTGTCATCAAAGACTAAAAATTCATTTAGCTGATGTTTAGAAATGAAGCCCCTTCGACCTGAATAAGAAAGCTGTAAGGAAAAAAATGCAAAACTGTAAAATGAAAAACTGAAAATTGTTATACACTAGTTAGTGTATTTTTATAACAATTCTAATCTTAAAATATTAAACACATTTTCCAAGAAGCATCACTATGATATGCATAATGACATAAAGCCATAATAAATTCCATTTTAATATAGCTTTTAACCCTTGGCTGGTCTAATCGGAAACATGGTATTGAAATTTGGGCATGTAAAGTTTAATTTATCTTTATGACACTCCAATATTAAAAATTCTTGCAAAAAACACAAAAAGTAACAATAAATATACTGTATAGTTGCATTATGTTTGTACTGTGCACGAGGATACCATTTACACAGTAGGTTCTATAACTACATGTATTATGTACCTGTACACCTAAAAAATATTGGATACACGATAGGTATTGAAATTTGGGCATGGAAAATTTAATTTATTGTGATGAATCTTTAATATTAAAAACTCCCAAACACATGTTGACACTTTTTCCACAATTAATTATATTAACTGAAAATATTTCACATGCAGAAAAAGTAACAATAAATACTGTTTTGCATCGTGTGGGTACTGTGCGTGAATAGTAAAAACATTGGGTACACTGTTGTTTTAAATTTGAATATATTGGTACTGTATACAATGTGCACATTATTAGGAATTTTTGTAGGAGGACCAAGCCCCCCCAAAATGCTTTCATGGCAAATGCGAGGGTAGGAAGCTTTGTAGAAAGTGAGGGGGGCACAACTGCAGTGGGGCATGGCAAAAAAGTAGGGGATATACAGTACCTGTGAAGGTGACACACCACAAAAAATGTTGCCCTGTGTGACAAGTTTATGCGCCCAAGTTATAAATATATACTGTACATATATTTTTCTGCATGAAGCAGTTTTGCCCTCATGAAAATTCTGACCCCTTACTTGCCACTCAAGCTGAAAGTTTGTTGCGATATCAATATAGGGTGGTGATTACACTAGTGATGATTACAGGCCAGCATATTGCATTTGTGTCATTTAGCATGGTACAAAATGTCTCTCTAAAAGATTGAAAAAGAGGACGTGCTGAGATGGTGCACCTACAGTATATGGTGCACATATATGTGCAGTTTTAATTATGCAATGATTTGGCACATTTGAGTGAGGGGTCTCACTAATACTGCTTAGAGCATAACAATGGATAATTTGCAGTATGTCCTTATAGGCTCACATAGTCTTGTGGATATGTGCACAATTTAAACATTTACAGTATTATCCTATAATTGACTGGGATAATGAGGGAATGACATGAAAACCTTAGTCATTTTCTTTTATCCTGAACACCAAGCAGGAATAACTCGATCCAACCTCCCAGTCATGAAATGGATGCTCTAACCACTAGGCCAGGTAGTTTGAATTATGCCATTCTTTTACAAGTACATTGTACAAAAAAAAAAAGGTTTACACTACTATGGACATGACTGAACACAGCAAGCTTACCTTTCCAAGCCAGTAGATACCATCATCACTAGCCTTGCCTAGGATCTGAATCAAATCAGTTTTTTTAAAAGACAGCAGATGTTCCTCTTCAGACAAAAAGACTTCTTTGCCCCGCCCTTGAGAAATAATACCTGCAAAAAATGTTATGTATAAATTTATGGGCTAAATCTGGACAGTTTTTGCTTGTTTAAGAATATAGGTTACATGTATTTATTTGTACATTATTTGTACATATGCAATGACTTAACACTTTTTAGTGAAAAGGTTCTGATGATTGCCTGCAGAATTGACACGTTATACTCATCTATACCTAATGAATTAGCCAACATGAAATCATTTACAGCCACTCATTCAAGACACCAAAACTGTATACATGCATATACACTACTCATGGTACATCTACATGTACCTGTCAAGGAATTCACATTGAACAACACATTTGATTTGAGTTATTATCATCAACATCTGAAACAGGTAACAGGCAACTGACATTAAATTTATGAAAAATCAGCACATTTGTGACCAACACATTGAAAAAAAAAAGATCAACTTACACTACATGGCATCGACAGTTACTGCTGTATTTTTTCAGTACATTTCCACTTCATTTCTAGCGTTCGTAACTTCTTAAATTTACGTACTGTACTGTAGATTCTAGATTTTAATTATTTAAGTACAGTAGGAACTCGGAGCTATCTATGAATGAAATATCACAATTTAACTAACCTGGTTTATATATTTATTTTAGCAAAACACTTTTAATACCTGCCTTAGGTCATACTATAGCCATCATATCTACTGCGAATGTGCATATCTGGTAACTTTAACCCTGCTCTTACTGCAATAGTGCCCCCCTCTATCTGCCATCTTAGAATTTGCCATGCAAAATATACCACTTTGAAAATGTACATATTTAAATGAACTGTTAAACTACCTACAGTGTATCCAACATCTTTTAAAAATCTGACCTGGGAACATAGAATTTTCTTATTGCCTTAGAAGCAATACCCCAGTCATTACTAATATTCTTAAAAACCATTTTGAGTAAGCATTTCATTGGAATATTTTGTATCGATTTGATTAAACCCAAAGCAAGCGGGCTGATCAGAGAAGGTTATATGGTTTTATCATGAACTATAACATGAACTATATGGTTTTATCATGAACTATAACATAATTATATGGTTTTATCATGAACTATAACATGAACTTTATGGTTTTATCATGAACTATAACATGAACTATATGGTTTTATCATGAACTATAACATGAACTATATGGTTTTATCATGAACTTTAACATGAACTATATGGTTTTATCATGAACATCCCCTTTAATAGAGTTCAAGAGTGCAAAGAATTTGAAAGAAATATTGCACTCTTGCATGGAGGGAGGTAGGATGGAGAAAGGCTGGGATGGAGGCAGGTGGGAAGGAGGAAGGCTGGGATGGAGGCAGGTGGGATGGAGGAAGGCTGGGATGGAGGGAGGTGGGATGGAGGAAGGGTGGGATGGAGGAAGGTTGGGATGGAGGAAGGTTGGGATGGAGGTTGGTGTGATGGCAGGAAAATAGATTGAAAAAAGCTGGAATATAAGGGTGGATGGTGGGTGGTTGGATGAAAGAAGCTCGGATGTAGGGGGATCCATTGATGGACTATTTGTGGTACAGTAGATAGTTTTGCAACGATATGCAAATTTCAATATCGATATTGTAGTCACAATGTTTTTTTTTTCATCAAACAATATCATGATATATCGGCAAAATAGGAAGGGACACAAAAGTGTTACCATACAATGTAAAAAAAATACAAAAATACAAAATTTTACGCACAATGATCTTTGGTCTCATTATGTGCTAACATGCAAACCATTTGTTGTAAAAACTAATTTATTATAAAACATGCATTTAGCGGTTCAGCCATTTTACGTTTTGTGCCTGTTACCACTGTTTCGCGATTGTACACAATTTTGCACAAATTTGGGTGTTAGAAATTTGAAAGAAAATCAAATGGTTTTCTGTCATGTGTGGGACACAGAAGATTGGAGTGATAATTTCAACAGGCCAATATAGTTTGGCATGATTTTGAAATAATATTGCAGGCTCAACTTCATATCAATATTTCTAATAAAACGATATAGTTGCAACACTATGAGGTAGACTGGTGGTGGATGGAGGGCGGGGTGCCAGATGTACAGTAAGGAGGAATGGGAGGTGGAATGGGAGGTGGAATGGAAGTGCTCCATGCAGGGCGGTGGGTTGGGTTGAGTTAAAAATTAGATGATTGGTAGAGATTTGTATCAGTGGGGTGTGACAATGTAAAGGGGGAATGGCCAATCTTGCACCCCCCCCCAAAAAAAATAAGGAAAATAGAAATATTCAAATAACAAACAGAAAAGAGGAACATGAAATGAAACTTTCAATCATTTATTATGACCAAATATAATACAGCATATATATATGCTTTGTAGCTGGAGCGCCATACTACCTTTAACAAGAATTGTTATACTTATTAATATACTTTGGCAGATACAGTACCATTGACTAAAGGATATTGCTATAATATTTCTGATTATTGACTAGAAGAGGATGATAGTTGTTGGATCAAGCAATGAAACAGGATAGGCTATTTTCTTTTCACTCACTTCTAGATTGAGATATTTGGTTGTACCTGTACAGTGTATGGATTCATTATGTTAATGTAAAGGAAGAGTTCTCTATGCTGTGATGCATACAGCAACGGATTTTAGGATGTATTATGTGCCAAAAAATGCAAGTCCATCCAACATGAAATCTAAAAAAAAAGGATGTGTGAACTGAATATTAATCTGATATCTGGAGCAATTATTTGGCAAATCAATTACATCCCTTCAAAAGGATATTAGTGAAATGTTTGACTCTCCTGGGAATAAGCCTAGACTTTTGGTGCACACTGTCCAGGGGTCAGTCATAATCCCTCATACAAATGATAGATTGGATTGATAGCTGCATTATCACCTTTCATCTTTTTCATCTGGTTCACTTACTATTCAATGTTCATGATAATGTGACAAACAATAAACATGTATCAATATAGCCTCACCGGCACAAGGTGGTACACCTAATCAGGGATGTGCCTATTTGATTCTGAGTGCTGGGTTTTCTGAACGCGTCCTGGGGGAGGGGTCTAAGTGGAGGGGGTGTCCCCCTCCCCTTTGGAAAATTTTCTGATTTCTCG
>JAODFY010117691.1:0-11448 GCA_027580055.1 Paracaudina chilensis | reverse complement strand
GACTTAACAAGGAAGCAGGTTTCTTTGATGTCCCAGGATTGGTGAACACTCTCAGAAATGGTGCTGGAAAACCTGAAAAAATTGTATTCAAGGTAATGCCGACACAACCAGTAACAGATGATTTTACATTTATATCAAATGGTATTCCTAGAAGAAAAGGGGATACCTTTGATATGTTTCTACAGATGGAAAAACCTGGAAATTGGGAGGACCTATTCAGGGATAGGGAAAACAGATTGTACTTTGATACAACAAAATGCCAAAATATAAATGATGATCTACTAGATAACAATATTGGACACCCAAAAACAGACCGTACAGTAGGGTTCAGCATTTTATTTAAAGAAAATTATGGAAAAAATTTGCTATTCAACACATATTCCAACACTGCCGAGTTGCAACTGTTGGACGCATTCTACAAAATGGGGTTCACTTACGTTATCGACAAGACCATGGTCAACGCTTCATACTTTGGAAAATCTTACGCAGTTGCAAGACAAAAAGTTCTGCAGAGAATAAAACCAGTAGTCAACCAGTCATTCTAAAAGCAAAGTAAAACATTAATCTGTTTTCAAAATCAGGTTGTGTTAGGCTGAAGCCTATATGTCTGCCGACAAAGCACATATTTTAGCCTTGTGGCCCACTGGAGGCATCTCCAACAGGCCATCGGTGTCCTACATCTCAGTCGGAACAGTAACCCTGTGATAAAGCATGAATGTAGCCTTAAGTTTCTACTACCGGCAATGAGATAGGGGACCATTGAGACAATCAATTTTATGATTACTTCTTGATGGCCAATTCATTCACATTTATATATATATACATGTACAATATGTTATTTAATAACAAATATCCACTTGTACTTGTAAGCAGGGATGTAGCCAGGGGCAACGGTAGCAGCTCCCACCCCCCCCCCCTCCCAAAGGGTAGTCAGTCTAAATGTTAATATTGCTGGAAAATGTGTTTGAGCTAAAGTTTTTTTGTAAGGGTAGGGGATGAGGTGTGTTTCATATATTGGTAACAGTGAGATAAATAATGAATTTGGCATAAATATTGTATAAATTCAAAATAAGTTTGTGCACAATATGGATACAGCAGTAACCCTGCAACAAGTTTGGGAGGCACACGTTTCATGTGGTTGGCAAAATGTTTTTGTGATATATCTTATATGACTGTGCAGTATTACACTTTGGGGAAAATATGGGCCAATGATGAATATAGGGCACAAAATATTAAGTGGCAAGCAGGTAGGCCTACACTTTACACTATGATTTTTTTTAAATAATGCTGTGCACTTTGTCACAGCTTCCTACCCCCTCCCCCTTGCAATTAAATTGGGCATTTAAGAAATTCAAAGGAGACATACTAGGCCTATATGTACAGTACCTTCAAGTCCACTGATTTCTTAAAATGTCATATCTTCAAAGAATATGAAAAAAGACGAAAAACTACACTGAATGGTGAAAATTCCATTACAATAACATTTTTGGTTGTTAAGATATTGATTTTAATTTTAAAGTCCAAGCTTTAAAATGTACTAAATGGATATCAAACATATAGAGTACCATGAAACATAACATCACCAAAACTTAATAGTGGTTTGGGAATTTATAAATCACATACCTACCTCATATAACTAACTTAGCATATCCTGTCTTACCATGATATACAGTAGCATTCTGGTCTTTTTTAGTATAGTAGTGATCATCCCCCTATTCCCTTGACTCCTCCTCATTTACCAAGCAAATTAGACGTAAGTGCTTTAAATTCTACATTTATTTTCCTCTCTGCAGGACAACAAATTTGTAAAATGTCAAATCAACAGACAAAGCGTACTCGTTCAGAAAGTCCAGGAACTCCAAAGAAGTACCCAAAGATTGAGGTAAAGTGTAATGTCTTCAAATGTCACAAATTTTTGAAGAACACTATCACGTCACACCTAACATGTCACTAAACATCATGTCATGTCTCAGCATCACATCATGTCTCAACATCATGTCACATCACAACATCAGGTCATGTCACAACCTCAAGTCATGTCACAATCTAACATCACAAGCTCATGCCTTGTCACAACAACATATCATGTTGCAAACCATGCCACAACTTCATGTCATATGTCACAACCTCATACCCTTGTCACAACCTTGTCTAGTCACAACCTTATGTCTAGTCACAACATCATGTCATGTTGCAACCTGATGTCACATCTTCATGTCATGTCACAACCTCATACCTTGTCGTAACCTTACGTCTAATCACAACATCAACGAATACATTGATGACATTTCCTTTATCTGGACCAGTGATGAGGACAGCCTCCCTTTCGTTTATTGACCATATGAATTCCTTCCACAGTACGATCAAGTTCACACCAACAGATCAACTTCTTGGATGTGACCATCCAACAAAGAAAATAACACCCTCACAACAGATCTGTACACCAAACCCACTGACACCCCCCAGTACCTCCATGCTGCCATCCCTACCACTGGTATAGCTTTCAGTCAAGCCTTAAATGTCTTAGCCGTATCTATTCTTCATACTCCTCTTTTTCCCCGACACGCTCACAGCCTAAAGCAGCACCTCAACGCCAGGGGCCACAGCTCATAAAAAGTTCAGAAAGCCATTCACAAAGTTAGATCCCTCCCCAGATCTTCAGTCCTCGCAAGCAGTACAAAAAGAACCACACCTTTGTCACCACAATCCACCCCAAACTTCCTCCTCTCAGTCACATCACCAACACCAATCATCATGAAGAATCATCAAGTTGATTCCATCACCAGTCACTCAATCCAACCAGTCCTCCTACCCAAGTCCAAGGGTGAAGGGCCACATAACCTGCACCACCGCCAATGTGATTTACCTTATTTCTTATAGAGGAGAGACTCTGGATGCAATTCCTTTGTACCATCCAAGAAGGCAATGACTCACCTTCTAGATCTCCCTGTTCTTTCCCCCCCCCCCCCCCCCCGGCAAAAAAAAAATCCCTCTTGCCTCCTTTGTCCCTAATCCTCTCATCCTTTTCAGGTTCAGTGAACCTTCCCTTGTCCCCCCATCTGTGTGTAAACTGTACTTGTGCTATGTACTTGTGCTACTTGTACTATGTGCTTTTCTGTAATGTGTCCATAAGTACATGTACCTTTATTGTTGTTGGTGTCAGTTTGCCTTTGATAAAGGTCCTGCTAGGATTGAAAAGTCAGGGTCACTTTTAAATATTACATTACTTTTCTAGGTAGACATAATGATGATTTTTTTAGGTTGGGAGAGGGGGACAATTGCCCCACCAATAACCCAGTCTTTTATGTCCAAGTTCATATTTTCTATTACAAAAATTTTAGATAATTTTAATAGATGTACACATGTTATTTTCTAATTTAGGAAGACATCATTGAACTCAAGGTAGGGGAACAGCACTTCACGATAAGCAAAAAGACGTTGAATATGTCGAACAAACTGGCAGAGATGTTTGCAAGTGAAAAGAAACCACCCAAAAACGAGGAGGGACGATACCTAATAGATCGTGACGGCGAAATGTTTGCAATAATCTTAAAATATATGAGGTCAGGAATTTTAAGTTTTGCAGCTGGTACCTTCACGGATGATAAACTGAATCGACTTAACAAGGAAGCAGGTTTCTTTGATGTCCCAGGATTGGTGAACACTCTCAGAAATGGTGCTGGAAAACCTGAACAAATTAAATTGAAGGTAATGCCGACACAACCATTTGCAGGATATCATAAATCAAATGATATTCCTCGAAGAGTAGGGGATACCTTTGATATGTTTCTAGAGATGGAAAAACCTGGAAATTGGGAGGACCTATTCAGGGATAGCAGTTTGTACTTTGAGACAACAAAATGCCAAAATATAAAAGTTGATCTAGATAAAAATATCGGTCAGCCAAATACATGTACAGACCGTTCAGTAGGGTTCAGTGATTTATTTAAAAGAAATTATGGAAAAAATTTGCTATTCAACACATATTCCGACACTGCCGAGATGCATCTGTTGGACGCATTCTACAAAATGGGGTTCACTTACGTAATCACCGACCAGACCATGATCAACACTTCATACTTTGGAAAATCTTATGCAGTTGCAAGACAAAAAGTTCTGCAGAGAATAAAACCAGTAGTCAACCAGTCATTGTAAAAGCAAACATTATCTGTTTTCAAAATCAGGTTGTGTTAGCTAGGCTGAAGCCTAGATATGTCTGCAGACAAAGCACATATTTTAGCCTTGTGGCCCACTGGAGGAATCTTATTTGCAAATTATATGTACAACTGGTATGAATTAAGCGATCAACATTGTTGCATGTTGGGGAACATGGAGCACACAAAAATATTCTGCGACATCCCTTTTAAGCGTTGGGCAAATACTTGCATGGGGTGCAATCATTTTTAGCAAGGAATATTTCTACCAGTATAATAATTAACCTTTAACTTCCAGGTAATGCTTAGTATATCAACATTCCAAGAAATTTTATCCTTCAGCCATCATGTTCACAATCAAAATGTAGTTAAAATACACTGATTGGTATACCTACTTTATGAATAGTAACAATAATAGATAATAGCATGAATTAGACGAAATATACAACATACTTATTGAGTCTAAGCAAATATGTTGACATTAAGATATATATTTCATTCTTCAGTCATCCTCTTTACAATTAGCTTTTAAAATGTAGCTTGTACCTATATGTAAGCTGTCATGTACATTAAATGTGTAATATTATATGTGTATCTTGACATTAAGATATACTGTATAATTCTTGAATCATCCTCTTTACAAGCTTTTAAAATGTAGCTTAATAAATGCATAATCTGTACATTAAGATACTAAGATATTGACATTAAGATATCATGTTTGCATCATTCTCTTTACAAGATTTTAAATGTGTAAGCTGTACATTAAATGTGTAATATTATATGTGTACTGTACATTTATGTGGATGGCCAATTCTCATGAATAATAAATAAATTATAGCATGATTTAAATTTACAGTATATATATTTTCATTCTTCACATTAGTTGACCTTAAAGGTGGGGTGGCAAGTAACAAGATCGACCTACCAAAAAGTCAGATTTTTAATTGAATGAACACATCCCTGTTGTATTAACTTCAAATGAAACTATAAACACCCCAATGAGAAAGTTAACTAACCTGTCCATTAAATTAGGAATCTGTGAGTTCTCAGTGTCAACGGAAACTCATGTGAATTCGCTATTAGCAACCCCACTTTTTTTAACTTTGAGCTTTATCAAAACCAGATTAGCAGATAATTGTATAAAACAGGAGCATAAATTGTGCTGCCATATTCCTGGCCTAATCCATGTAAATTCTACAACTAGCTCAATTAAAAATCCAAGTTTAACATGTTTAGCATTGTTGTCTTTAATGTCTTATGTGTTTATCATGTTAACAAGATTTTTGCTTTTTGCACATGTTGGAACTCATATGACATTTGCCCCAAACAGATATAAATTTTGTACTTTAAGATTAGCATACATAGCAAGTATTGGCCTAATTCAGGTTGTTCATGTCAAGTTATGTTTACAATGTTTAGTGACTGAACGATGTTGACCTTACAGTAGATGATCTTTTACCTCCACCAAAAATTATTCTTTTACTCATTAATGCAATGGCAAGACTGCTTGCCAAATATGGGCTTCATATATGTTCAAGAAATAAAGTTATTGTGCTTGCAAGTTTTTTGTCTTTTTTTTTTAAAATTTATATGGGTACGAATGCTTCCAAGGGACACAGAATATTGCATAGTGACTGCGAGAGCAGTGATGGATCTGATTAGATGCATCAACACATGTGATATCAGTGCTAGTGGGAGAGTAGCATAGACTGCAAGAGCAGCGATATATCGATCTGATGAGTGTATGATATCAGTGCTAGTGAGAGAGTAGCGACTGCGAGAGCAGCGAAATATCGATCTGATGAGATGCATCAACACATGTGATATCAGTGCTAGTGAGAGAGTAGCGACTGCAAGAGCAGAGATATATCGATCTGATTAGATGCATCAACACATGTGATATCAGTGCTAGTGAGAGAGTAGCGACTGCAAGAGCAGAGATTTATCGATCTGATTAGATGCATCAACACATGTGATATCAGTGCTAATGAGAGAGTAGCGACTGCAAGAGCAGAGATATATCGATCTGATGAGATGCATCAACACATGTACAGTTATAGTGAGAGCAGCAAGTGATCATACAATAGGTCATGTAATAATAGTGATTGTTCATACAACAGAGCGATTGGTAATACATCATTCTATACGATTGCAGTGATTGGTTGTAATTTTGTCCCCCACTTGGCATTCCATAGAAACTATATTATAATTGGAAAACCTCAAATGCTGAAGTTATGGGAATTTACTAGTAACTAAAATTAGAATCAGCAAACCTCTTAAATGCAGTTCACAGAAATCATTCTACAGAATCAACAATTGATGAGTACACAACAGCAATCTTGTATTAATTAATCTGCAGTTGTTAAGTAGTCATAGTTATCTATACTCATACCTTCTATAATGGAAGTATGTGGTACAAATTGATAAGAAACAAATCAGATAGCTCTTACTTAATTAGATAGACACCCAATATATATATATATATATACAGTATAACAGTAATTATAACAAAGTAAATATGATTGGTTAATAATTTGTCATGAATATGCAATATTGACACTTAACTCACTGCTTGGTTTTCTATTCGAGAACAATTAGTAAGCTAATTAAGTTCTGCTGAGCACTGTGGATTATCTTATTACTCTTGGTACAGGAATGATACTAGCTCATTGAATGACAGAACAAGGAACTGTTCAACAACGGAGAAACAAGCTAAGAAGTTCCTGAACAAAAATCACACAAGGTTTGTTGTCTTCTCTTATTGAAAGAATAATCCAGTGAAAAGTGAAACATTCTGAGAAAAAAGGAGGAGGGAAAACTGCAAATGCCACTGCAATCAATTTCCATTCAATTTAATTAAGAATCTGGCAACATTTGGATGGATTAAACATTTAATATTATGTACCTTTAACAACAAAATGCGAAGATTGAAAATTAAAAGCTGAAGACTTCATGCAATCACTACTCATAACATTCTACTATAACATTCTAAAACACACAATAACGGTAGTATAGTTTCATTGTTGTTGTAATGCACAGGTTGTATCGTTATAGTGCCTGTTGCGACTGGATTTCCAGAAAATATGCAAATTACACCTGAGGTAACTAGGCTAAATTGGAAAGAGAAATAAATCCCTATAACTTAGCTATAAGCAGAGAAAATTTGTCTTGAAATATATTTAAAATAGAATCTTTAAACAACCACTGCTGTATAATACACTTCTCAAGATTACTAAATTTGGCATATACCATTTCAAATTGGTAAGGGTCATGAACACAAATTGAGCCAACATTCCTTGCTTTGCCATTTCCGATTAGTATTAACAATTCTAACATTTGCGAATGTCTTTACATGTTTCATAAATGTTTTTGTGATTACAAGGTTTTTGCTGTTTTGCATATTGTATGTTGACCTCAGATCTTTGACCTTCACCAAAAAGTATAGGGATCTTTTCTTCACAAATATAGGAACATAATTCATACAGTAGAAATTAGTATAAGCTTTTCAATTAGCTATGATGCTTCAAGTGTTTTCTGTCTTTGACCTCTGTTGACCTTAAATGACCTTTGACCTCCAACTAAAACAATAGGGTTCTTGAACTTATTGTGTCGAACCTACATGCCAAGTATTGGCTTGATAGATGTTGGCCTGAGTTATCGTGTTTTACCCTTTTCTAAATTGCTTTATATAATTTAAAGTGTTTAATTGACCTATGTTGACCTTTGGCCTCCACCAAAACAACAGGGGTCTTATGTACTCATTATGGCAAACCTATACATGCCAAATACAGATTTCTGCTGATCAGGGTTGTTCACCTTATTGATCGAGTTATTGTTTTTATGTTTTGTTATTAAATTTCAGTGTTGTTCACCTTATTGAATTATCATTCTTACCTTTTTGTCATTTTAATATATTAATTGACTTACAATGACCTTTGACCCATGCACAAGGAATGAATATCTTGTACCCACAATAGTAACATACATAGCATACATTAATGGTACATGCCAAATTGTACTGGCTTCATATGTTGGCCTTACTGCGTTTACAAACAAGGTGTCATATGGACACACATACATGTGCATGTGCATTACATTCAGTCTGAGGACAGAATGTAATGCCTAACCTAACAGATCCTAACATTGACAATCCCCTAAACTAGTTGTTTGTCCAACCATCATGTTTTCTTTGTCTGTTCCTCACACATCATGCCATCATGACCACATACAGTAGATTCCTTTTGCCCCTAAAGAATCAAGCAAAATTTTTGCTGTTTTGCATATATATGTTGAAGTTGGAGTTTTCAGTGTTACATGTATGTTTAATCTTACAATGTTGTCCTTAGATGACCTTTGACCTCCACCTTAGGTTCCCAGCGAACAGTCTTGAAATTTGCATGTGTACGTGGACAATGATTACAAAATCTGTTGGGGACAGGCAAGGCAAAATTTTGGTATGACTTGATACCTGTACAAAATAAAGAGTGGCAAAGCAGTTTCCTCAATCTAAGTCTTTACTGCTCTGTTGCTTCCTTTGTTTTGAATTCCAGGTACAATTTTTATGACCATTTTGTATGCATGTACTGTACACAAAATTTAGGAGGTACATTAAAGCAGGCTTATCCAGTCTGCCCTTGCAATCTGTTGGTTAAAAGGAAAGGTTTACTTAAAGTGTTACCCATGTGCTTAATTTTAATGTTGATATCCACTATTTTCACATACATTTCACATATATCTGTTTACAGCCTCGAGACTACCATATTATACCTTTCTGAATAGTGATGGCTGCGGAAAATGCAAACCCTCAGAATGTGCAACAGGTATGTTACAAAAAAATTATTTCAAAATTGCAGCAGCATTAAACTACACAAAAAGGTACATCACCAACTGGTTAGCATCCGCTGGACAGCTGAGGAAGGGTGTGACTTAATTGAGTGAGGGGTGACTTGCAAAAACTCCAACAAGAATTTCTTTTGTGATATACCTGTATACTCCTTTTAAGTGTACACAAACTATATTGACTTTTTCTTTTCTATTTAGTGCGTGTACACTATTATGTATGTGTATATGGGGGTACAGCCATTTGTGGTAGTATGTTCTCCATACCAATCAACAATGGCCAATCCACCCCCTCCCCTTCCCCATACCCCACCCTCAACATACTGATTCAACTCACACAGCATTTAATCCTTTCATTTCCCCCTACTTTGATCATGACAGTCAATTATTAAGCTCACCATTGGAGAGAGGAACTTTGATACCTCTCTGGAAACTCTGAACGGTTCCGAGACTCTAAAGAAAATGTTTGGAACAGGCGGAACCAGACCTCCGATATATAGAGAGAGGTACTTCATAGACCGCGATGGGGACATGTTTGAGTACATACTACGTTACCTGCGAACCAGTGTGCTCGAGTTTCCTGACAGTTTCCGTGACTATGAAAGTCTCAAGATGGAGGCGATCTTTTACAAAATATACAATCTTTTACAGAATATGTCTACATATAGTGTGGGAACAACAGAGACCATTCTCGTCACAGTAATGACGCCTCCCGATGACACAGCCTTTGACATACATGTACAAGTGTTAGACAACTCTAACAAGCGTTGGGAACCATTGGAAAAGATTAATGACCAGATTCTTACATGTGAAGTTGGGGATAGCCGAAACATTAACGAAAGTAATCTTAGCCATGTCACCTATGTACCCTCGGGAGAAAAACATACCCTTGGAAATGTATTCTGCCAAACTAGCGATTCGGAAGTTGTCTTTTCAACGGAAGATAATAAAGTAGAAAGTGGCATTATTCACTCCCTCATCAAGCAAGGGTTTTCTTTGACACAAACTGAAGTGATGGACAACTTCACCCGTAAAGGGTTTGTGTACATAAATGCAAAGAAAATGACCCTGCAAAGAATAAAACCACTTCATGGTTGATTCTGAATAAACACGATTCTAACATTTACATCAATCCATAGTACAATTTTAATGTAGAGCCATCAAGATGGCAATTAATACAGCATATTTTAGGGGGATATTAATCCAATTAAAATATGCTGCATTGTGCCAGCTAAAAATTGTAAGTCTGGATTAACATAAATGTTTGTAGCATATATCTCATTGGCTTTTTTTTTTAGATTGTAATATGTATTATTAATTACAGTACTTGTAGCGCGAGTACATTAAAGTGAGTACGAGTACAGCCAAAAAGTTCAGGTTGTGAGTACGAGAACGGTGCATGCTCGAAATCATGAGTATGAGTACACAATTTTGCCCTGGTGACAATACAACACTGCCAAAATTCATGAGTATGAGTACGATTACAATTGAGTTTTCATGAGTACAGGTACAGCAAATTATCCAAGACATGAGTACGAGTACGGACTCACTACAAGTCTGTTAATTACAGTAGTGACAATTATTGGCTTATAGCATATATATATAATTTGCCGGCAAACAAAGCATAGGTAATTTCAATGTCATTTCATTTTTTGTTTTCCATTTAAAATAACAGGAAACCATGGCAAATTCTGCTAGCTATAAATGCATGCTGCTCTGGAATAATATAAATCATTTGGAATTCCCATGCCATATTGGCTGTGTTCAAAATGCATATATTAGGCCTATATTAAGATTATATATTAAAATACTAGTTTAAAATTTCCAGTATACAGTGACACACCTAGGAGGGTCTGGGCCGTGCATGCAGGTGTGAGAAACAGGGAAAAGGCTCCGGCCATCCCTCAAAATGGAAAGTCATGCATTTTTACCCATGCCCTGCCATACTTGTATATGGTGCATGCGTGGTAAGCATTTTTTTATTGTGATATCGATGACAGGATTTTGATGATCATTGGAGAACTGGACAGTATACTTATTAAGACATGCAAGAATTAATCAAATCATCCATGTGTGGCACCAGTCATTCCAGCGGTTTTTCCATAACCCGTAAAAAAAACCCTGAAAAACCAGGGTTATTTCCAAAAATTGTGAGAGTGACGTGTACTGTATATATTAGCCCACATGCAGTACCCTACTTCTTTGTTATACCACTGTACAAATAATTACCTACAAGCTTACACAAATTTTGCACTCATGAAACATGCATACCCCAAAATCTCCAAAACTTAGTGTTTTGGGAATTTATAAACCATGTACTTACCTCATATAACTTAACTTAGCATTCCTTAATTGCCATGCTTCAAGTAAAGTAAAGTCAAAGACTTCAGCTTTGAAGATTGGACGATTTTCGAAGATACCCTCCCGAATACCAGGAATATTGACATCACGCCAA
>JAODFY010117580.1:0-11448 GCA_027580055.1 Paracaudina chilensis | reverse complement strand
GGGACAGTACGGTATAACCACACCTATTACACCAGGGACAGTATGGTATAGCCACGCCTATTACACCAGGGACAGTACAGTATAACCACACATATCACACCAGGGACAGTACGGTATAACCACACCTATTACACCAGGGACAGTATGGTATAGCCACGCCTATTACACCAGGGACAGTACAGTATAACCACACATATCACACCAGGGACAGTACGGTATAACCACACCTATTACACCAGGGACAGTATGGTATAGCCACGCCTATTACACCAGGGACAGTATGGTAGAGCCACGCATATTACACCGGGGACAGTACAGTATAACCACCCATATCACACCAGGGACAGTACGGTATAACCACACCTATTACAACAGGGACAGTATAACCACACATATCACACCAGGGACAGTATAGCCACACCTATTACACCAAGGAGAGTATAACCACACCTCTCACATCAAGGACAGTATGGTATAGCCACGCCTATTACACCAGGGACAGTATGGTAGAGCCACGCCTATTACACCAGGGACAGTACAGTATAACCACACATATCACACCGGGGACAGTACGGTATAACCACACCTATTACACCAGGGACAGTATAACCACACATATCATTTGTATGGCTAATTTGGGGAGGGGTCTAAGGTGGAGTTTTTTACTCAAATGATGGTGCTATCAAAGTATCATTTGCAATTTTTATTGTAGGCTATAACCTCTCAAAATATTTCATTGCCAACACTTTTATCTTGGTCAATGAGTATAACATCTGGGGGCAACTGTATGGGGGGTGGGACAAGGTAAACATACGGGAAAGGGAGGATGTTCCATGCCCCACCACCCACTCGTATCGCCGCCACTACAGCTTTTACACACCGGGAACAGTATGACCACACGTATTACACCAGGGACTCTATAACATCACCACTTTACACAAGGAACAACAGCAGCACTAGTAATGATTACACCAGGGACGGTGTAACTTCATATATTACACCGGGGACAGTATAACCATGCATACCTATTACACCAGGAACATTCACTGACTGATTGCAACAACCCGACAATGGTATTACAATTTGTTAATTAGGCTTCGTTTCCTTGTTTGTTGCCATGTTAAAATCACAACGTGTACGGTATATATATATTCCACAGACTTTCACATCTCAAACAGGCGCGGGGTATAAGTTATTAACTATTTGTGTAGGCTATCGGAAGGATTGTTTATTTGCGTAGGCCTACTCATATTCAAAATTATTCAGTTTACATTACATCCGTTGCGAATGGAATTTCCTTACCTTTATTTAATCTTCTCAGAACCTAAACAGGCTTTCCTCGAAAAGTAAACAATCCTTTTACCGTTTTACGCCTTCACCGCTAAGCCCCGTACTTCGTTGAAATCCAAAATGGCTTCCGAAAACCCTGAAACCGCGGATCTCTCACGGAACAACACGAGAGCGATCAAATCGTCTGTGGTTAGCACGCTAAACAAGGCATGCACGCAAGTTTCATTTTGATTGTCACCGACCCTTTCCTAATCTATATTAATCTAGCGGAATTTAAAGTGTCGTGCATAAAAATAACTGAACAAAAATTTGAGCTGTGCAGCGCGTGCATATGAAGAACGTAACGATTGGTATTGCCGAATATACAGAGATATATATAGAAAAAAAACGGGCGAAGTCAGATCACAATGGATTGGCTGTTGTCGCATGCCCATACACGACTATGCATGGCCATGCGTGCTAATATATGTCTGATCCTTAACACCAGGGAAAGGCAGGGCGTTTGAAGGTTTAAGGTGTTCTTAAAAAAAACACGTACCGGTATATGCTGCTATGTTACAGATTTGGTTACAGTGGTTCTTGCGATTCAATGTAGATTTAATTGCCGACGCCGATTTCTACAATTTATACACATGTTTACGTACGTCATCAATTTGTCGCTAAACATCGACACAAGCAAGAATGTTCAAGAGGTGGCAGAGCCATACTATAGGCCTATATAATCATGGCACTGGACGTGTTACGCTCGTTTCAAAGGACTTCAAATCTATGTTTGTCCACCGGTCAAATTCCCTCATCCAATTTCGAGTAGTCCTATACAGTCAGTCCAGTTCGTCCAAGTTCCGTTATTCGATTTGCCCCACAGGCTTAGGCCAATTCCAGATTTATTCCGTGTCCACGATTATTTCGAGTCCAATTATTTCGAGTCCACATAGTCCGAGTCCAGAGTCCAGTTAGTCCGAGTTCAGTTAGTTTGAGTTCCATTTAGTTCAAGTTCCACATAGTCCACATAGTCCGAGTCCAGTTACTCAGAGTCCAGTTAGTCCGAGTCCAGTTAGTTTGAGTTCCATTTAGTCTGAGTCTAGTTAGTCCGAGTCCACTTAGCCCAAGTCCAATTAGTCAGTGCAGATAGTCCAGATGTCTTAATCATGGCCGTGTCTTATTCACAGAGTTCAGCCTCGGTAAGACAAGACAGACTAGTCTGTGCCCTGTTATGATGATACCAGTTAGTGCGAGTCAGAATCACGATTGTTACAGCCAAAAAAAAAAACATAAAATTATTGTTATAAACCCTGTCAACCCTGGGTTTTTCAGCTAGTCTGAGTCAGCATCAAGTTATTGTTACGGCATATTAAGCCTGATGTGTTCAGTCTGAGTCAGTATCGAGTTATTCGAGCCAGTATCAAGTTACTGTAAACCGCATGTCAACCCTGGTTTGTTCAGTTAAACTGAGTCAGTATTAAGATAATTCCAAATCCTACGTGAGCTGCACATGACCTTAGCCTCCTGGGTGTCAATACCGTTTAATGTGTTCATATCAGCCATGCGATTATTCCAATCTCAAGAATAGTGGATTATATTTGGTATCTAGCTCTAGATAACTACAGCAGATTGAAAATGTTAGCTCGAGCCGTCTGATGTATATGGCAAGTAATCGATCGATAATCCAGGTTTATCGGTCGATAATCCAGGTTTATCAATGATAAAATCCTGGATTTTCGACTGATAAACCTGGTTTATCGAAATAATTTGGACAAAACCGGATTTTGGAAGTCTTTTGAATTTTAGTTGATATTCCATTTGTTCGATAATCTTTTTTTTTTTTTTTAAATCAATAATCAAGGTTTTGTCGGTCGATTATCCAGGTTTTTCAATAGATAATCCAGGTTTATCATCGATAACCCAGGTTGATCAGCCTGCTGGTTTTCTATTTATTGGGCATTTGGCTTGCCGCAGACGTATAGGCCCATATACTGGAGTTTCGGTAATATTATGACACGCCTTTTAATGCTATGAGACATTAGACCTAAGAGTAGCCGAAAAAAAACGACATTGTTTTTTTTATCTTAGTGTCATATTTTAATCATTTAACCAATAGTTCATTCTAGGAACGTGATTGCCGCGTGGTTACGGCTTCAATCTTGTGATCCAAACACAGTGGGTTGTCGGATTATCACGTATAGAGTCTGTTTGTTTGTTTGTTGGTTTATTTAATCCTCCCTTGCGGGAACTCGGCAAACCTCCCTCAAGGAGTATAAACGCCAAGCTGGCAATGCCAGTCTCACTCGACAACGCACAATTTAACTTCTATGATTGAGGAATAGCAGATAGGAGGAAACTACAATCCAGAAAACTAGACGACAGTTTTTAATGTCGGAGCTGGCATTCGAACCCACGACCTCATGCTTAGGAGACGCAGGTCCTAACCACTTTGCCATATGCATACTGAGTAATGGAGGGAATTTAATTCCAATATTCTCTGCTTCTTCAGAAAAAAAGAAATATTGCTGAGTGCATAGTTTGGTATAAGTAGTACAGTCTGACTGTTTTTTAACCTTAATTTGTGTGTACAGCATAATAACTCTCCAAATAATCTCATAATAAGATAGGCCTGTTAGCCGAAACAGTTTGTAATTATGCTTAATAGCACTAAGATTTGATGTGATTTGTGATCCCCGAATCCACAAAATCCTTGAACAGAATTAGAAACATTAGTGGGGGACCAGATGGGTGGAGAAAGGGTGAGGGGTGATTAAGCCCTATTCAACAAGTCCTTCCTTCCATCGGGACAAAACCAGAATTTGGTAATAGGTCTTCTGTGGTGAAAAGTTACATGTAGGCCTATAGCTTTCTGAATTGTTAACTAATATTTCACTTTACTAATTTTATTGGTAACATCCGATGATATCTGCGATCAAATCTTGGTTGTTTTTGTGTAAAAATTTGTTGACCATAGCCAGTTGACCTTCAAGCCCTAGCCTTCAGAAACATTTACTGGTTGGAAATCATAAAAAGGTTGAATTACAGTTTCATTCCCAGATGTCTGTAATTCCTCTCTTTGTTGCAAGACCCAGTTTGTCGTGGGTTTTAAATCGGAACATGTGATGTCACTTTGTTTCTTGTCAAATCTCGTTTGACAGGGTAAGGAAGCTGGGCGTGGTCCCCGCTGGGAGGGACATCCAAGGTAAACTAATTTAGCGGTAAGAGAGGGGGTGTCCAGCTGGGTTCAGGGAGGAACCCCACTGGGCCCCAAAAGGCACCTCTTACCGACTTGATCAATCTGGCCTGATAGTAAAAGACGCTGTGCTCTTTTTGTCTGCGCTTAATGCGAACCGCGTGGGACCTTGTTACAATTTAGAGAAGGGGGGTTAAACCGCTCGGGAATTAAAAGTTGCAACGTATTTGTGCAACGTTTTCTCCAGGGGTGCTTTTTGGTCTGTTTGTGGATGGGAGAATATTGTGTTGTAATGTTTAAGTTGTGGAGCCCATTTATAATCAATTTGGCAATCATTTATAGTAATCACAATTGAAGGTTATTGCTATTTGTCATTTCACGCAGGATGCCTCTTGTAAGGTCATACATGCTGTTACTTGGTTATTAAAGTTCTCTACAAGTGACGTATCAGTTTAACTTTGACTTCTAAGCTGGGTTTGGGCTGGTTGGGTTGGTTAGCCTATTGGATTCTATCTGTTGGATGTTTATTTACAAGTCCATCAACTACTCTATTGAAATATTTTATGAAGAGATTTGAATTTAATTAATTTTGCCACAAGTGGTTGGAATTACAAATGTTGACTCTGATTCTTCATTTATGCATTCTCTAGTTGGTCAGCCCCCCAGGTTACCCCCAAGGTAACCATTGTAACATTTGTAAGCTTGGGGTAACCTGGGGAACTGAGCAATTAGAGACTACATCAGGTAAAAGAGAGTTTAGATCTTTTATTTTGCCTGTTGAACACACGCTAACATCAATAACATCAATATAAAAAATGAAACAATGAAAACGTGAACCAAAATTTTATCAAACTCTTCATGAAACCTTGTGTGTTTGGTAGGCTTCCAGGCAAACATAATTCATGTCCTTAATTATTATTTTTTTTAAAGAAATGTTTGGTGGCTGAGCTTTTTCACACAGATTAAAGTTTCTATCAGGTTTTTAAAATAAATACAACCTATAATTTCTATCGGTAATAACATAACCGTTTGTATATCATATTAGCTGCTTTCAGCATACTCCTTTAAAATGACTGATTGATGGATATGTTTTGTTCTTTGCTTAAAATTCTCCCTATCGTCAGTGATTATGTTCAGTTCCATTCTAAGATTGGCAAATTGAATAGAGGATAAGTTGTTTGACACGATGAAATATGAGCTTGAATGATTAAATCAAAAAAATTTCATAGTTTGCCGATGAAATTCTGATAGTAGCTTTCAGTGATGTGGGATTGTTCATCTATTCTTATCTGAAAGTTTTGTCATCACAACTAGAACTGCTTTTCTGCTTTAACCTTGTGCTAGCTGGTTGGAAGTGATGAGAACCCCCCTCCCCAACCCCATGGCAGCCTACATAAGTGGCAAGGAATTTATTCTCACAGGTGGGGTGATGATGACAGGTGGGGGTTGGGATGGTTAGGAAAAACTGGTACTGTCACTGGGCAAATTGTTATTATGAAATGACAAACTTTTCAAAATGTCTGGAGGATATATAGATATACCCCCATCCTTCCAAGAATTCTGCCTATGTTGATCTTTGCTGGCAAGGCAGCCCCAGTACACCCTCGGTAACTAGGCCCTTTTGCTTCTCTCGCAGGTGTTCCAGTCGTAGATGGTAGTGCAGTTCACGACCCTATCGGCGAGCCCAAAGCTGCCGGCAGATCAAAAGGTGCAAGCAAAAAGTCCAAGGCCAGCGAATCTTCCATGAAACAGGCCCGGAGCCCCCTCGACAGCGACGATATCAGCGAGAGTGGAGATGTGGAGGACCAGGAGGGGGATGGCAAGGAGGGCAGGGATAGGAAACACCCAGGCGGAAAGAAGAAGCGCTATAGGTGAGGCGAGTGTAGAGCTCTCATGGGGGGGAGGGGAAATGCCCTCTAAAAGGGAGGGGGATCATGGTAAGAATCGAAGGAAGAAAGAATGGGATGAGAGAATTGTGGACTTTTCCAAAGGAGAGGGTAGACTAGAGAGGTAGGGGCACACTGGGTGAGGGGCACATTGGGTGAGGGGGAGTGGTTATGTACACTGATTGAAGGGTGAGGGGTAAGTAATAGTGACTGTATGAGGGAGGAGTGAGGCTAGTTGTGGGGGGCATAGTTGGACTGTCCAAAGGAGAGGAAAATAATGATCTCGAGGAATTTGTGAAGAAACTTAAATTACTTGAGGGAGGGGTAAACCATCCAAGCACAAGGAAATGGATGGTGTTGTGTTCTTTTTGGATAGTTTACCCCTCCCTCAATTACTTGAGGAGAGGTAAACTATCCAAGAGTTAAGCATTGAGGAGGGATAAACTATCCAAGGGGTAAGCAATGAGGAGGGGTAAACTATCCAAGGGGTAAGCAATGAGGAGGGGTAAACTGTCCAAGTGGTAAGCAATGAGGAATTAAATGTAGACTACTGGAGGGAGGGGAGACATGGGAGGCTTCTTGAGGTTGTGTTAACATCTATGTAGAATATTTGAGGTAGTCTAGAAGGTGGTCTGTGGTACCTAGATGGTATGAGCTCTGGTGAACCATTTAACTGACATGCTGCTCTAAGTCAAGGTTTCGTTTTGTTTTTTGCTGTGGGAACAGTAGTGATGATGAAATGCTCTCCCCGGAAGAAAGGCACGTGAAGGAAAAAGACCGCCGCCACGCCAACAATGCCCGGGAGAGGATTCGGGTACGTGACATTAACGAGGCCTTCAAGGAACTCGGCCGTATGACCATGCTGCACATGAAGTCGGACAAAGCCCAGACCAAGCTGGGTATCCTGCACCAGGCAGTGAGCGTGATCACAACACTGGAGCAGCAGGTTCGAGGTAAGGGGCACAGTATCAACCCACCACCCCTACACCCAACCACTCCCATCTCCAGAAGGGAGGTCCTGGTCAACAAAGTCCCTGGTAACATTGAAAGACAGGATGGGGCGGCGGGGGGAGGGAGGTGTTCAGGGCTTTATGGCCATCGGCCACGTTGCTCTACTAGTGTGGTTAAGTAAGGTCCCAACTGGGAGTAAGCTAAAGAATCGGAGAATGACCATGGTCACCAACCTGTACCAGGAAGGTCCGTGCATCCATGGTAACTTGGGCAAAGTGTGCCCGGCTAATATGACCTATGGTCATGCTGGGCCACGAGTGTAGCCCCAGTGGATTCAAGTCAGGGGAAGGTGTTTTGCACATACACACTTTCTTTCAATTCAAGTTAAGTATTACTCTTTGTGGAGGATGTTCTGTGTTTAATTTAGGGCTCAAAGTGGGATGCATCAGATTTTACATGTGTATAAAGATTGTAAAAATTGACAGATTGTGTAATATTCAAACCCTTGATAATATGTCGTTGGAAATTTCTGGGACATTTTTTTTTGTGGTCGGTTGGGACGTGCTTTGGGTCAGCTTTTGAAATCGCCCACAACTCTTCTTCTTCTCCTCCTCTTCAAATAAGCCGTAGTAGTAATTTTGGTGTCACCTCTAAATTTCTGGTACTCATTTTTTCAAAAGTGCTTACTATTCTATTTTGGCTACTTCAAATCAGTCAAGATTTGCTTTCATCTATTTGTTGCTATCAGAAATCGGTCCGATTTACTCTTTGACCTACATTTGCTACCCCAAATCAGATATACTCATCTTTTCTTGCTACCTTCCAAATGCCAAATGTGTTTTACACATTTTGGCTACCTTTAAAATCATTCAGAGATCTGTTTAACAAATCTATTGTTGCTACCTGCAATATAAAAACACCAGCACCAGGCATTCTCCTTCTCTTTTGGTTCTGGGGTTTGGGAGTCTTTTTGTTGAAAAAAATTTTTAGAAAAAAATCAAAAAAAAAAAAATCTAATTTGCTAAATGACCAATTGGTGCCAATTTGCCTTTTTGTTTTTCTTTGTCAGAGAGAAACTTGAACCCTAAAGCAGCGTGCCTTAAACGGAGAGAGGAAGAGAAGGTGGAGGATATGGCCAGGGGGAGCACAGGGGGTGGGCCACCCCCACATACAGATCACTTAGGTAAATAACGCTGTTAAATAGGTCACGACACTGGCAGAGAATCTTCCATTGGCTGAGATATAAAATGTTGAAGTTAAGTTTAGTTCCCCCCCCCTAAAAAAATATATATATAAATATACAAAATATATGTGACATCACAACTGGTACACACCTTAAGGTGCCTTGTTTTATTTTTTACTTGTTTCATCAAATAATAATCTTTATGCAGCAGATACTACAAACATCATATCATTGATACAATGTGATGAAGGTTAAACTCTGCCTTTCAATTATGAAATAAAACCAAGGCAATTTAATATATGTTACCAGTTGTGATGTTATAATTACCAATTGTGATGTCATAATTACCAATTGTGATGTCATAATTACCACAGATTTTCTTCATTTTTATACTTTTGACATATTTTGTGTCTCAGAGGAGTTGAATCAACCAGTTTGTTGAATCAGACCAAGTATGTGATCCTCAAAAAATGCTAGCAGAATTTAAATTGATCTGGGGGTCTAAGGAAACCCTCTCCACAAGGATGCTTAGATGCAAAATGGTGCTATATAGTTTTTTTTAAAGAATTGTCCATTTGTTGAAAGAAAAAGAAGCAATTTATAATTTTAAATTTTTTGACACATCTTTGGGGGGGGGGCCCTGATGCAAACCCTTCCACCCCCTGTATCTGCCTGTGGGTAGTTGGGTATTTACTAATAAGTATTACTTTAATTATAAGTAATATAATGTAATGGGGTGGTGTAGGCTGTGAAGGAATGCGTTGGAAATTATAAGAAAAAACAAAAAATGAAAGAAAAACCTATGTTGAAAGATCAAAAAAATCCTTTATGATGAATATCTACAAACAAGTTATGAGACAGCAGGTCTCAAACAAGTTATGAGACAACAGGTCTCAAACAAGTTATGAGACAGCAGGTCTCAAACAAGTTTGAATTAAACATTTGAACAGATGACTTCTCATTCTGTTTGGTTATCATAAATTTCTGTTTTTTTTCCAGGACGGAATCGCAGTTTGCAATCGGGTGGTATGGGACAGCCCTCCCAGCCACACATGGGCTACGGACGCCCCATGTACGACCCCATGACCCAGACAGGCCACCAGACGACACTGCCCCTGGGCCCCAACCACCCCGGGATGCCCGTGGACGCCAGCCAGGTGCCCATCTCTGCGTCTCACTCCCAGACGGCGCTGGAGCACACAAAGCAGCACATGGGCCCCGCGGCCGAAGACATGAAAGCCGGCAGCCAGATGGACCCACTCACGCCAGAGGAAACGTCGGATCCCATCGCCGTTCAATGACAAAAGAGCCCGCTGGAAACGGGGCGTACCTGAACATACCAACCATGATGCGGTGCGTCACAGACTGACACAAGCACCCGAAAGCGGACAGTGTTTTATTCTTTCCTTCTCTCTCAGACGGAAGTATTTTTCAGTGTAAATGGAGACTTGTCGAGAAAAAATAATCTTATTATATTTCCTCTCTCGGTGGAGAAGTATTTCGGACAAAGCAGAATAGAAATATGAAATGGAGATTTGTAAAAAAAAAAAAACACAAAAAAATGAAAAAGGGTAGAGGAGGAGAAAGCTCGCCACAGAGCCCTGGATCTGGCTTTTTTTTCCTTTTTTTTTTAATGATATTTATTTACCAATTGGATTTAATATTTTAATTTGTCGTCTTAGAGCCTGTGACGTTTTTGTCCTAAGTTCCTGTTTGTTCAGAAAGCTCTTGTGCCGTCTTATTTCAACATTGTTCCTCATCTTATTTTATGAAATTACTGGATTCCTTGGTTTTGCCATCCAACAGAATAAATTACTTATTTGTTCAAGGCACAATCTGCCCTGATTTTGAACCTCGTCACCTATTTATTACTGCTATTTTTTTTAAAAGACATTGTGTAACTAATTAAAATTGCATCTGCGTCAATAGATGTTTTTAACATCATAATCAACTTTTTTTTTTTTTTTTAAATTTCTTATTTATTCATAATTGTGACATATTCACACTCCAGAACGCAGCATGTGATGGATTTGTTTTAGCAGTAGCACTCTCAATATAACGTGTAGACAATATTGTTGTGATCCTTCACGCAGAGCTATAAGTATGTGTATATATGGCCATGAATATTCATACATTATGTAGATAGGTGGACATGTGGTCATGATCATCCATGCATTATGCAGAGATGAATATTTATGAGGCCATTTTTTCCATTCTCCATACATGATGTAGACATGTTTGATGTGGTAACACATTAAAGCAATAACCAGGGTTTGAGCCCTGACAATTACCTTTCTCTCACCTATAGGAGGATTTTGTCATTCGTTTCACATCTTAAATCGCCCTGTTTGTAAAAAAAATTAGGCCATAAGTGTATGAGTGCTGCATTTTGCCACCAAAATTTTCAAGCGAACTACATCTACAGTATAGATATCACCTGCTGAGGCAGTATTCATTATTCATATTTTTTTTGTTGCAAATCATGAATCATTCATACATTGTCAGGCTATGAATATACATTTTACGATGTAGTATAATGATGACAGCTAAATTGGATGATTTTAAGCTAGGCCACAGTACAGACTTGGTTTAAATTAATAACTGAATTCGTTGAGTGGCCCAAAAGTTTACACTGAAGGATCTTTGACATGATACAAATCTACACCTGCAAGTCCTATTAAAATGACAAAAAATCATGTTTATATAGGCTTGCATATTTTAATAATGAGAAAAAAAATAATATATATATTTTATTTTGAGGGGAAGTGCATTATGCATTTTATAGCCGAGAGATGAATTTAGTTATCGGATTAATTACCATTAATTTGAAGGGCTATCAATTCAAAACATTTTCAGGGGATGTTAACTTCAAGGTGGGGTTGCAAGTAGCGAATTCACATGAGTTTCCGGTGACTCCGAGAACTCACAGATTCCTAATTTAATGAACATGTTAGTAAACTTTC
>JAODFY010117468.1:0-18141 GCA_027580055.1 Paracaudina chilensis | reverse complement strand
AGGATTGCCCAGCCCCCCCCCCCCCCCAGGTTTACTTATGCTAGTGCCGCCACTGCTTGTAGAATTGTAACTCAGTCTCAGAACTTTTCCAGCTAGGCCAACACTTTACAGCAAGTACTATGTGTGGCTAAGTTACATGTCTGTTGTTACTGTTTGTTTATACTAATAGTAATAAATATAACTAGGCTAGCGACCTTAACTATTCACATCACAGGCGCTCGTATTCATAACGATGATAGCGTTAGACACTGAAGACTGTGCCTGACCGGCAGTGGGCACCATAGGCTTTAGTGTTCACATCAAATAATGAATAGAGTATGACTGTTGATAATATTAAAACTTGCGTAGGCCTAGAAATAGAATAATGACATAAAATAATTAAATTAATAAAATAACACTGTAAAAATGTTTTTTTTTTTTTTTTTATGTTTATTTTTAGTAACACTAAGTTAACACATATAATTGATGCCTGTATGAGTTGAAATGTCTTATTGATGATTTTTTACCAGAAAACTGAAAAATTAAAATTGCAAAAAAAAGCTAAATAGTTAGTAAGTAACGCCCTCATCCCTCTCTCAAAAATCTTTGGCGAGAAACATTTTTTTTTTCACTCGGCATAACTGTCTGACTGTAATTCTTAGTGATACATTATCTCTTTATCAGATTTATAGATGATCAATTCATTGAGTGATGTCATCTATCAAACTAGTTCAAATATATATTACGACATAGGTCTATCTCAAAATGATATTATGGAGATTTAATCTATATTTTTGGCCAAATTTGATAAAGGTTCTCAGCACACCCAAACAGACTAAAATCAGCTTTTTTTTTGTAAATTGTATAACCAAATCATCAAATATAGGAAATTATTAATAAATCTAACCTGTGATATTATTATGACATCCAATCTGATATTTTCATGGCTATCCTGAAAACCATTGAACTTTTGTACTTGAGCCAACATTTATTGATATTGGAACATGGCTGAGGGTACCGGGAATGAGGCTATGCATGGGTTACCAAAGTGCTTGATGTATAGTCTATAGTAATTGATTGAAATATTGTAGCCTATTGTATAGGTAAGGTTTCCAGTCTGATACAACTGCCTATTTGCATAACCTGTCAAGTGGATAAGCCTATGCTCAACCTGTTTGGTCATTTCACTAAACCAAATTGAAATGTATTTGTCTTTGTTGGTGTTGACAAAATTTAATATTTTTGTAGTGGTATTTAACTTAAAGGGTGATCTAAGGGATTACTAGGGTGTCTAATTAGATTGAGTGTTGTGCCAAGAAAGAAGTACACATCCTTGATGCAAAATACAAAAAATAATATTCCTGTGACATACATTTTGGGCCCAAATTTCATAAATCATCTTTACTGCTTAAAGGAACATGCAGGTTTTCCAAAAACCTTTACAAACCTTGTAAACTTGAAACTTTGTGTGTATGTTTCCCATGATGAGTACAGGGACCAAGTATCAATTTAAGTGGAGGTCAAAACTGTGTTTACCTTTTAATTGCTAAATTGTGTGGTGCAATTACCATTTTATGTTGTAACATGGCAAGGATTCACCAAACATTTTTGTTTTCTGGTTTATTATTTAATACATCTACATTGCAATTTGATCTCAAATGTTGTCTAAATCTTCCCACTTACACTCATACTGACTGATATCATTTACTTGAAAGCACAATATTGAACTTCCAATACAGAATCATATAATGTCTCTTCTAAATAATCCTTGAACTGTTTTGATTGTAGTAGGCCTACATTAATGATACAGGCCCTATAGACCTGTATTGATCAATTCTATTGTTAATTAGAGGGGCCTATACAAGCAGCTTAGTCATCCTTACTTCCAAAGTTCATGCATATATACACAGGAAATACTTTCAAAGTAGTCAACACAGCTACAGTTAATTGGGGATTAGGTTATTGTACATTCCTTGCTGTTTGTGAACACTTGACTCAATGGATTTAAAAGTACATGTTAATTGTTACCCTCTTGATAGTTTATCTATGGGCCTGGCTTAATGTTCAGATCACAGTGTTACAGTTCTGTTCACTATCACATACAGTGCAAAGCAAGTCCAGTCAATAACCAGCTAAACAAGTATTTGTTACTGTGCTTGGAAGCACACTTTTCTCTTACAAAACGAAAATCCTATTTATAGTTAATAGACTGTAGTTATATAAAATGCTACATGGAAATTACACTGCACATTGCATACATCGACAACATTATTTAGAAAGATTGCTACTTTGTGTGATGTTTCATTACCACCTGACTGAATCGATCAAAATTATGCGAGTGAGAATATTCCATGTACCACTTAATTGTAAGATTTTCAATGACATGTTCATTGGTTCATTGGTCGAATAAAACTAAAACTTTGACGAAAACAGAAGCCACATTATTGTTTTCTTTCATCACTATAATCAAGATATATATATGTTAAATGCTTTGGGATTCTATTGTAATCATTAGCCTATATTACTATGCAACATCATCATTATTATACCATAACTATGAATGGCAGAAGGGATCGTGAAAAAAATAAAGTTTTTTGAATTTTATAAATGAGTTTGATTTTTATTCATAAACAAGTGTATGATTTGGGTAACCTAATTTTTGTAAAATTTAGAAGTTGACTGCTATAGAGGGGTACATATGTGTTAACATCATTCTACAGTGTGTAATTTGGTGGTATCAGTTGATCCCAATGATTGCATTGACTTTAAACCAACTTTTCCAGCAAAAAATATCTGAAAAGGTGATTTAAATCAGTGATTTAAAAAATTATTTGATTAAAATTGTGATTTAAACCAGTGATTTTAATCAACCGTGATTTAAGTCAAACAACCCTGGTTGGTCCGGAATATATAATTACGGTACCCGGTGCATGATGCAGATCAATGATATGGGTACACACCTGCTAGATACAGGCAGTACATGTATTCTCGGCATATGCGAATAGCGTGACTATACTACGTACGTTTACATCACTCACATCAGTCTATTACAGTCTAGTAACCGGTCATGCAGCGCACCACCTGCATTACGTACGCGTTGTATCCAGGGACCAGCTAGACCTCAACGAACATTTAGATTCCCGCCATTTTACAATAGCGCTATTATATACTAAAAGTAAACAACATATTAGAGAACGGCATCAAATGAGACAACAACATCAAAGTAGACAACGGCATCGAAGGAGACAACAACATTGAAGTAGACAACGGCATTAAAGGAGACAACAACATTAAAGTAGACAACGGCATTAAAGGAGGCAACGGCATCAGAGGAGACAACACCATTGAAGTAGACAACAGCATTAAAGTAGGCAACAACATTAAAGGAGACAACAACATTGAAGTAGACAACGGCATTAAAGGAGACAACAACATTAAAGTAGACAACAACATTAAAGTAGACAACGGCATGAAAGGAGGCAACGGCATCAGAGGAGACAACAACATTGAAGTAGACAACGGCATTAAATGAGACAACGGCATCAAATGAAACAACGGCATCAAAGTGGACAACAACAAGTTAAATTAGACAACGGCATTATAGAAGACAACGGCCTTGAAAGAAGCAACGGCATAAAAGTAGACAACAGCATCGAAGGAGACAACATCAAAGGAGACAACAAAATACATTGCCCTTTTGGCGTTCCATATTTAGGAACCTATGGCAACCTACGTCAATACAGACGCACACCTACGCGTGAAACAAAATATTGTGTAATTCCCCAATTCTTAATATTTTATGAATGTTGCTTTCATTATACTATCCATAGTCACTTCCAGTCAGATTTATCGTGGCGAAGCAACGCCCGATCAAGTGTTCCTGCATCTAAACATGTAACTTATGAGGAAACCCCCTTTTGATGAATCATATCGTTGTTTGGGCCAGGGCCAAGAGAGTAACAAAGGGAATTTCCTCTTTTTACTCCTCATACTACGTCATTTTTAGATAAGTATTCATTCATTAGAGGCAAACAAAATGACGTCACGAAAATGAATATTTATAAAGAAATCGTCACGGTTGTCTAATGTAAGAACCAATCATATTACGGACTTCCGGCCACATGACCAAATACTATGGGTGTATTTCCTTTGTATGTTCGAAGAAGACACCGGCTATGGAACATTATATTCATGTAAGGGAATGATTCTCGATTGGAAACTAACGTTGTTTGACGTTCATATAACATAACAGTTTGGGGTTTGAATTTTGAAGATGTCTAAGGAACTGCGCCTTCATAGCCCTGCTGAAGTGGAACCGGCAATTTATACGTGGCCACTGCAACATACAGTAAGTAGCCTTAGACTGTAGATAAACTGGTTGTAGTAGTACAGTGTAGAACAAGTACAACGTCTCGTGTTTGTAGTAGGAATCTCCCGCGCTTAGCTTGTTCATAAACGTTCATCGCGCGTACACGTAGGCCTAGTTTGTTTATATGGCTTAGGCTACCATACAAATTGGATGGTCTTTGAACTGTTAGATACTGTACAGTACATGTTTGGTATTTAACTACTTTAGGCCTACATAAGTAATTAGGCCAGTTTTAGTACAGCTATTGTATTTGGAAGTTATTGTATTAGATGGTCATGTGTGTGAACAAGGACAGAGGATATAATATGATGAAATGAAAGTAGACTATGCCTAGTAGTACTATAGTATTAGTAGTAGGGCTAGGCCTCGTATAGTTGTATTGTTAAATACCAACACTATTACAGTAACAGTTAAATGTTGGGTATGTTATATTGGCCTATCGGTAGTGTCCGACTGGCATGTGGGAGGGCCCCGGTTCGAATCTCGAGTTGACCTCTTGTGACTCTGTCGAAGCTGTGCTGCAGTTGTTGATGGGGGTTGTCTGCTTCAGGTTGTTAGGCACAGCTTTTGCACAGTGGTGATGGACAAGTTGCTTCCACCTCCCCAGACTTTGAGGAAGTGGTCAAAGTATGGGGTACACTCATGTCTGTTGGATGGGGATGTTAAATGGCAGTCCCAGGAGCAGGATGGGCCATGTTGCAAATGCGCCTCAATTTTATGATGCATGTTGTGTCAATGGACATGAATGCCTGCCGCACATAACAGGCATTGTCACACCCTTTCCCAGGGTAACTGGGTTCATAGGGTGCATGATGCATCTTACAGAATGATTAGTGCATAACAATACTTTAGCATAAATGACGAGCAGGTCCAAAAGTTTGTAATGGTGTTGGTAAAAATGAAAACTACCAGACAGTAATTGCTGGAAACACCAGTCTTTTTACAAACCTAGCTTTAAGACTCCAGTGCTGGTTTTGTGAAATTCATTCTGGGCCTAGACTCCTTGATGTCACAGCAATGTCAAGTAATATAACTGTTGTGGGTGGTGCAGTTTTCCCATATCACAGTAAAACACACAAATCCACAATTTAACACAAGTACTACAGAAGTGACATTATCTGCATTTAGACTTGATGTAATAGGTACCAGTACTATAGGCAGGGTTTTCACTAGTCCATGATCAGGACCAGGTAATTACGGTATGTTACACAAACCTTCATAATACTAGGTCCTTGAAATGTGTACACAAAATTTTCCCTCAATAAGAGACCCCCCAAAAATCTAATATAATTTTATATAACTGAAATACCTTTACATGTACCACAATATTTTTTCATGCAAATACAATTAAAACCTCTGTATATATCTTCTTCTCGGCTACTGATTACTTACAATCTTCAAATGTTGATGATTTTGATAAAATGTTTATATCTTGTTTCGCTGCGACCAAACTCAATTTGAAAATGGCTACATACTTACAACATTAGGAGTTAACTTTGCCCTGTTTTTCTCCAAACTTAAGGTATGTGGCATTAAATACATTTATGTCACAGGTGTACACTATCTTTTGGTGAAGAATAAAGGAACCTAATTTTGTGAGTAAATAGGAACATTTGGGCACGTGAGAGAACGCAGTGCAATCTGCACCACTTATCGAGGGGAAATTTCAAATTTTGTGTACACGTTTCAAGGACCTAGTATTATGTAGGTTTGTGTAACATACCGTAATCACTAGGCCCTGAACATGGACTAGGTTTTCACAAACCCCATTATCAAGGGTCCCAGATTCACAGAACATTTTTTAGGACCCTTCAGGTTCAATGCAGGAGGAATGTCCCAGGACATGGTTTGGGATCCTTAAAGTAATATTCAGGGTTTGAGCCCTTAGAATTAACCTCCATTCATCAAAAGTAGATTTTGCCATTTGTTTCCCCTGTTAGTCCCTTGTCACTACATATACATTATGATGTGGTATAATGATGACAAAATCATTAAAAATAAACCCTGATTATTGCTTTAATGTTAAGCATTATAGGATTTTTTCCAACTTTAAAATATGTATCCTGAAGAGAATTCTATCCATTTATGATGGGCCAATGGAATGGTTATAGTCAGTAATTGTATGTGATGATAAATTACTTTATTTAAAGGGGCACATTCAGGTTTATACTCAAACAAACCAGTAAACTACATTTGAACCATATCAGTGCTTAGATCTTGTCACAACCAAATCCTTCAAAAGATCCTGTCCAGTTCCACCACACCAATGCTATTTACAGCAGTGCCTGTCCACTTCAACCGTAATGTAGCAATGTTATTAAAATCCTGCCCATCTCAACCACACCAATGTTATTTACAGCAGTGCCTGTCCACTTCAACCGTAATGTAGCAATGTTATTAAAATCCTGTCCATCTCAACCACACCAATGTTATTTACAGCAGTGCCTGTCCACTTCAACCGTAATGTAGCAATGTTATTAAGATCCTGTCCAGTTCCACCACACAATGTTATTTACAGCAGCTCCTACTACCCCACACTGATGTTATTAAGATCCTGTTCACTTCAAACCACATCAATGTTATATACTCGGTCCCGTCCACTTACCCGGGTTACCCTACAGTCTACACCAATGTTATTAAGATCCTGTCCAGTTCCACCACATCAATAGTTTAGCATTTTTCTACAGTAGCATAATTGATATGAGAGTTGTTTACCTTGAAGTGCACTGTGACTAATATAAAGTACATAACAATGAATAAAAGAAAAGTGCAATGTAACTTCGTATGCAGAAATATCTTTCCCATTACATGGCAACTTTGTTTAGATCAGTGGTTCTCAAACTGGGGACAATTTTTTTTTTTGGGGGGGTCCATAACACTGCTCGCATACCACGTGATATTCGCCTGTGCTTCCACTCGATAATTCAAAATTTCAGAGCTAAAAACAGCCGAGCGCGAGATTCCCCATCCTCATTTGCAAGGTGTTTGTACGCACTCTCGGCTGCATCCGAGGATGATTTGGTTGGCTGGCGGTTACTTTCAGTTTCAGTACACTAGGACAGGCTGTAACTAGTAGGGACCGAAAAACGCTCGTCCTGTGACAACCCCAGATCACCACTGTGACTGTAGTAAAACCCCAGATTGTGTTCAAAGAAATTCCTCAAATTTATGTAAATTTGAAATGGTTTTAGTGATCATGACTTTGGTTGAGGGGCCATGGGCCTCAGTGAGCCATCACTGAGGGGCCACAAGCCAAAAAAGTTTGAGAACCACTGGTTTAGAATCCTTATGCTAGCTTTACAAACCATGTTGCTATACACTATGTACAGTAACATGCCCTGTACTGTAACATATCCTGTGTGTTGTCATTGTCAGCATATAAAATCCCCCTAAAACATGCCAGGAGTAGCCTACTGTAGAATATAAACACGAGCAATGGACTGAATGATTCATTTAAACCAGCAGCTGCTCAAACTGACAATAGCAGCTTTAAATTCACTTGGTGGTTATTTTCATAACACACACAAAAACAATTCCCAGCACATTGTTCACAGTTATCTTTAAGTTATTGCCTTCACCACTTATTAACCCAAACTCCCACCTAGCTAGTAGTGTAGTTCTGTAGGCTCTTGAACTTTACCATACCTCAGTGTTAATACATTCGTTACAGTGCTATGATCACTGTGTGAGTGTGCCATCCATGGAGGCTGCCAGGCCCATTGGCAGTTAATCAAATACACAGTATGCAGCTTATCAGTGTATGCATGCACCAAGACTGAATGTATTTATATCATCGTCTCCCATCGATCAACTGGTTATTTTCAGCTGACGCATTCACAGTCACATAAAGAGAACATTGCCATCCAGATTATATTCCCTAGCTGCTTTCAGTGTTAGTAAATAACAATCCTTATGATCATTGTGACCTACTGTACCTCCATTAAGCCCAGTGACATGCACAGTACAGTTTAACACCATTGGCATGTACAACAGGTCAATATGGAGGCAATATAGTAATAATAGTATCTCACACTTGTAGTGCTTTATACCACAAAGGTTTCAAAGTGCTTTACAGATAATCACCCTGGTCATTGGTAACCTGTGGAACCCACACTGCTGTGTACGATCCCAGCTGTTCACTCTGGACACACTATAGCATATTATATTATTTATATTGTGTCCCCCGGGGGAATTCCTATAGGTGCAGCTACAGTACAGCACAACCTACACTGTACAAGTCACCTTGTACTGTAGGTCCCAAACTAGCACCTGGGTGGACAGTTATTATACTGTACAGCTACATAGTACTGGACAGTTATTATACAGCTACATAGTACTGGACAGTTATTATACAGCTACAAAAGCAAGGCTTACCATCACCCACCCACCCCCCAAACATTATCAGAAAATTTTCCAATATGCCCTATAGCCAGTTTCACATTTTGTTAATACAATTCTCAGGTTTATTATCACTGTGCCTCTCCATTGGGCTTCCACACCCAGTGATACTGTAGTTGAGTACACAGTATTTAATGCATCACTGCACCACAGGTTAATGTGTGTGTGTGGTAGGACTGGACTGCCACAGGCTGGACTGGACAGTTATTGATCTACAGCTACACAACAGAGGCTTACCAACTGATTAAATGCATACATCAATACTGGAGGCATGGGTATCAATGAATGGGGGACAGGGGGGACACTTTCTGGGGGAGGGGACATATCATTTGTCCCCCCAATTTTTCCAGAACCTTCAGTGACAGCCATTTTCATTAAAAAAAAAAAATTAAGTGCAATTTTTAAAATTGAAAAAAGGTGCAAGGATTAGGAACCTCAAAATTGTGCCCCATTTTGCATCTCTGCACCCTTCACATAATCACATTACAAAAATTTTCCAATGGGGAAGGGACACACCGTCCACTTAGACCCCTCCCCCAGGACAGTGATCACTAACTTCTTCATGGAAATGTCCCTCAACTTTTCAGAAGCTGTTGACGCCCAGGACTGGAGGTCTTTATATCGTCATTGTCTCATTTGGTGGATATTTTCAGCACACACATTCACAGTGAACATAATCAGAAGACTGCCCAAATTAAATGCCCTAGCTCTTTTCACAGTTTGTTAATAACAAACCTAACCTAGGTGTTGTGTTCCATTTATTCTTCCAGGCTCAGTTGCATGGTATGTTCATGTCAATATGATGGCTCAGTACTGGACAGTTATAATCTACAGCTCAGCAATGTTTATCATTGAATGCATGCATCCATCAATAATGAAGGCCTTTATTATATCATTATTGCCCCCATTCAAATAACTCAGTGGTTATTTTCAGCACACACATTCACAGCCAACAAAGCCAGATTACATATATACATTGTATATATACTGTAGCTGCTTTCAAGGTTAAATACAGTCCTTGGTGTTATCAGTATATATGTCTACTATATGAGGCTTCCATGCCTAGTGCACTGATAAACACAGTGTGTACAGCTACTACAGCAGATCAATATATATAGCACTACTGGGCAGTTATTACTACTACAGCTACTGTATGTACAACAGAGTCTTAGCAATAAACCCATGTATCAATAATAAATGTCATGATTGTCTCCCTTTTAAAGCAATAATCAGGGTTTATTTTTGATAATTTTGTCATCATTATACCACATAATGCCTATATAGTGTGACAATGCATGAAAGATTCTTAATTTGTGAGCAACCTTCCCGATATTCTTCAAAAAGATGTGTTGTGTGATATCTACACTGTATGCAAATTTACGATGTGAAAGATCCAGGGAGTCTTTTAACCATAACTAACAAGGGAAATGAATGTCAAAATCTCCTTTTGGTGAAAGAAGGGGAATTTCTCAGGACTCAAACCCTGATGATTGCTTCTTGTCAGTGGCTATTTTCAGCACACACATTAACAACATACTGTAAACAGCACATTTTTATAATTATCCCACAGCCTGTTACTACATGTACATTCTTTACAGTATGCTCAGTGTTAGCCATTCTTTACAGTATGCTCAGTGTTAGCCATTCTTTACAGTATGCTCAGTGTTAGCCTTCCATTAGGATTCCAGGCCCAGTGGCAGTGGAATGCATGTATTTAACACAGTTGCTATGTACAGCATGTCAATATATGCTTCAGTACTGGGCAGTTAATATTACCTACATGTACAGCTTGCTACAACAGCAATGCTTAACAGTGAATGCAGGTATGCTGTTGAGAACTGACCTTAGGGGAAATACATAGGTTGTAAGGACACTGAACAATTTAATGGCTTGATGTCTTTGTATAGGTGTAACAGTGTAGTAGACTTGTGAATTATATATCTACCACAAGGGTTATAATGTAAATATGTACAATTTGTACTATAGGATGGATTTTTCATGTAGCTGTTTATGTTTTTTGTACCTGCTTGGTTTTAGGCCAAAATGAATCCTGTTGCATCAGGAACAGTTCGATGGAACAGTTCAATGGAAAATAAATTCACAAAAAGGTTCTGTTTATACCCATAATTTTGTTTACTGGCCATACAAATTTAAACGTGGCAAACATTTTGTCTTTTGGGCCGATAAAACACCAAACTGGCAACCAGGAACTAGACTACAATTTCTGTACTTAACATTACTTTGCCAATTTGGTGTAAAACAGGTTAACAGTATCCTATCCTTAACTCTAAGAGCTGTTGTATCTATAGTGTTCAATCTACATAAAGTCAAGCATATCTATACTGTATTAAGCATGTTGTTAGTACAGCTCTATTTACAGTATGTGCAAACAACTTCCTGTTTGCACATACCATCAGAACAACAGCAATAGGTTGCATTTCTCTAGACAAAGGAGATTGGATTTCCTACCAGCTCCAGGTCACCTGTCACTGGCTCCAGGAATGCAGTCATGGTTCCTGTGGTGACCCTGGTTTTTACTCCTATGGGGGGTACCAGGGGAGTTTGGAATGATTTACTACCATCCACTGTTAGCTGACTATAAGAATAGTTTGGGTGTGGAAGAATTTGTTTGTTGCCTGCACTTGACTCATTAATACTGTACTGTAGTAGTAATTCTATGGTTTTAATATCTGATGAAAATGATTATATACCTCCCCATTAGACGGTAGCACAGCAGATGCATGCAAAATATTCCATTTCATTTAGCAATTTGGTGCAATAACAGAAAAGAAATTGAAAATAAAAGGGAAAGTAGTGAGCATGATAACTGAATGGCAATAAACTAAGTTCAGTTTCTGATCATCATGTTTATAAGGTACATGTAAACTAAAGGGGGCACTGGTCATTCTTCTGTCCCACCTGGACCATTGGGCATTATTAGACAGTTGCAAGACAGTATGTGCCAGTGGTGATGCCAGGGCGAAACATTTCGAGGGCAAACGGTGGTAACGGTGGTCAAAATTGGGGAGGGGGAAAATTAAAGCAATATTGGGTATGCATGCCCCTATTCCTACACTATTTTATTAATCTGAGAGTCTGGGGGTGACAGGAAAATCTCTCTGTTCCATGCACCCATCTGCCAATGCCTGCCCATTTATATCTGCTTCACTGGTGATTTCCCAGTTAGCATTTTCACATTTTTTCAATAAATTTATAAAATTATTAAAAAGGTTGACTTTATACCAGTTACCAGATGCACTGGACTGCCACATACCACTCTCATCATAGCAGGTTAAAATATCTCCCTTTCCCTCCCTTGATCTCATGTACTGTTGTACCGCCCTCAATGTTCTTCCAGATAACCCAAGAAATTAAATTGATATATAATCCATTTTCCCATTTTATAAGCATTGAGAACATATGGCTGCGAGGAAGGAATAATCTGAGTGAACTGATGAATTATTTCTCAGTCAATAGGTTGAATTTTAATTTGCTTTCCAGTTGACTTCCAGTTGACTTGCCACTTTCGTTGAATTTCTTGGCCTTTTGCCTAAACATCAAGATTTTCTTTGTGTTAGGGTCAAAGAAGGGCACATTGATGCATGTGTTCTTTGAAAGTGATTAATTATGCACTCGGCATTACAAAGCAATCTGTAAACACATTTTGCTGACAGTTGGATTGTATTTTAAAGAATTAATTGCCATTTTGCAAGGCAAATTGCCAATCTATCTGGAATTAAAAATGATTCTCAGTTTCACCGTTAATGGTAAAGAATATCCTGTGAAATATTGTCTTGACATGTACATTATTTACCCAACATTATTTACTGTAAAACATGTTTTTTTTTTAAATATATATTATTATTTAAGAAATTTTGCAGTATGCCACAACTATAAAAAATATTATGTTGACCTGTCAGGGCTGAAATAAAGCACTTGTCCGATCATCCAAGGTGACTAAAATTCGCTTCAGACAACTAGAATTGGGAAGGTAATTAGGACAACTAAAAACAATTCCTCCAGGATCTGTGACTCTCGATCACATTGAGGTTCAACACAGTAGTAATTATAATATGCCTACAAGAATACAGTATGTTAACTAATTGTCCTGACACCCTTGGGATGGGATGGATGAGCTTAGTAAAAAACCAGGGTTCTTCCACATTTCTTCCACAATGGAAAATACTGCAGAAAAACCATGTTTTTTACACTTGGAAGAAACAGGTTTCTTCCACCAAATATGGAAGAAACTCATTTTGGAATAGATTGTAGCCAATATCCAAAGAAAACGTCTCTTACTGCAGTGTCATCCAAAAAGAGACGTTCCAGTTCCTAGATTGGAAAATAATATTGAAATCCTTTTATCATTAACATTTACTGTTTCAAAAGTAATATGATGGCTGCAATGGTATACTTGATGTATCTTAGCAGTTCTATCAGTAGCCAGTGTTATGCATGTCGGTTTCTTTCTGTTTCTTCTGGAAGAAACCGGTTTCTTCTGGAAGAAACAGAACCCTGGTAAAAAAAATTGTACCCATTATAACCCATGGATCACTGAAAACATTGTTCCCAATGTCTGATTTGTGTGTTAGGCTAAGCAGCCTAAGTGTGTCGCTAACAGGAACACAATTTGTAACATTTCTTATGATTTTTGGAGGTTAAATATATGTTTCTGGGATATGAAACCTTGGTAGTGGTATTTTTGGTATCCTTCTTGCAGAAGTTTGCAGAATAAAATCCCTCTTTTGTGTCACAAAATTCTTGAAGATCTCAAAACTATTACAGTATTAGCAATGCCACACCTATTCCATGGCACCTAAGAATGATCTGAGGGATGGACAGTTATCCTAACAAGTGGTTCTGGTATATAATTATTGCCAGCCCTTTAATCTCTGTATGTTGTAATGCACAGGTCACTGCAGCTAGCCATGGGGTTGGTCATCAATCTTACAATTTTGGGGCTGTCCAAAGTTCCAAGAATGTAGCCTTCATAATATTGTAAGATCAATATCCCATTTAACCTTATTGAAAGATTAATAAGGTTAAAAGGAAGTTTAAATGTAGTGCCATTTTGATAGTGAGGAACTAGCTGATAACAATTTGTGGTTAAAAAATTCAAATTCTCAGAGAAAGGGATACATTTATTAAAAGGGGCTATAGCACGAGGAAATTAATATGGGTTTTGCAAGTCTGGCATCCTCTGAAGTTCATTTTATAGCAAGTTCCAAAACTTTAAACACACTTGCTGGACCAAGATAATACAGGCGGTGGTGTCAGGACGTAGAGCAGTCACTATTAATAATGGTGCCACTTTGGTTTGACTGCCTGCCAAGATGATGACATGGTAGCCAAGTTTGAGCAATACTTATCAGGGAGAAAATTGGCATAAAATTCAAGGTTGAGGTAAACAGAGTATCTAAATTCTTTCTATTTTATTTGATTTCTCAGAAAATTATTATCACACAAGTGTCTCAGATTTACCAAAAAGAATCATTGATGGATGGACAGCTCTGCTTTGGGGTAGTGTGGGGTGCCAGCAAATGTAACCAAGCCCCGTGACATGTCATTAGATCAATTACTGTACAAGTCTATGCATACAGTGGCAAAGATTCATGGGAGCAAGCCATATTTTTGAAATACTGCTCCAGCCAGATTCAGAAAATTATCTGAAAAGGACTAATCTAAGGAAATTAAAGAAATGAATCTCAGAAAAAGTGGATTCTTTTAAAGACAAATCTGAAAACCATGTCTGTGCACTTCACTCTGTGAAGGGGGCGAGGATGTATGGGGAAGTTGCCAACCAAATTGAATTATTTAGGCTAAAATGTGCTACTTTGAATAACTGCACCTGACCAGTTTTGATCTTCAAAAACAGTTGCTTCCCTGTGCCTGTGTTGGTGTACACTACTGTATTTTTGCATTACCTGATTGGCCCAATAGCACCAGAAGGACACTTCAGCTCTGCTTACGTTTGGGGAAGGGAATGCTGCCTGAAAAACTTTGTTGAACATTTTCTTGCCCCCAGAAAGAGGTTGTCAGTGCCTCATGTTTGTTGAAGATTGTAGTATTGCCCATAATTTGTGGACAGTATTTGATCAAGTGCACAGCTTCATGGTAAACCAAATCTATAGGTTAGCATCTGTCATGATTAATACGGCTGGGGGGCTAATGAGCAAATTATTGGTGTACATCAAGCCCTTGCTGTCTAATTAGCAATTAATTACAAACTACATGCCGACGTCAATTCCGCAAATGTATATATTTTAAAAAATGGCGCTGTGCATGAGAAACAGACTAAATGTGAATATACATGTACTCCATTACAGTATACTTGATAGTATATATATATTGATTATATGATGGTATTGATTGATAATTTTATGATATTGTGAATTTTACCTCAACATTGATATATTTGTAACCATTTTGTAAGAGTTCTATTAAAAATAAATGTATGTTCTTTTGCAGGACAAAAACGATGGTGCGCAAGAAATCGTGGACACAATACGGTAAGTTTCATTATTTTTCCTTTGGATGGACATTGAACAAGTTACAACTTACAAGCCCTTTGAGTTAAATTCAAGTGGGTATATATATACAGTATATCGCATTCTTTAAAATGGTCCATTTTATACATAAATCTGATGAACATTGTTTTCACAGGGTAATTAATTTGGACTGGTGTAAAGAGAGCATTTAGCCTCTGGGTAGCCTAGTTTTATAACCATGCCACAATTTTCATGTTCCTCATTGCATTCAATAATCTTGTATTTGTTCGGCCCGTATTCTCATCCAATACATAAGGAGTGCTTACTGTAACAGGTATCACAAGAATTAGAGTCATCGGTACCTAATCACCAATTACTAAGCTGCTAAAACCACTTCATTAGCTGACTATAAATCTACAACCAGGAATTACATCCTAGGGTGTTCCCAGTTATTATTGCTCCCCAGGCAAGTGTAATCAATACAGAACATGTTTAAACATGAACTGAAGTTTACATGTAGACTGACACAGTTACTAGTCAGTATGAGTATGTTTACAAATCACAAGTGTTTGTAAACACCAATAATACAAGTGTAAGTTCTGCTGTTGCTAGCACAATGGGAATGTTGATTGTTGCTGTCTCTTTGGTGGTAGCTACATACATACTGCGAAGAGGATTTAAGGCACTGGTGCATGAAACTTCAGAGAACTGTGAAGCATGCACTGACCACTAGCAAAAATAGTGTACACTATATTGAACTAGCATATAAGTGCATGGCCATATTTAATCCAAATATTTTTATTTGGTGAGATTGTCTGTACTTCAGACAATATTGCTGTATATAAACAGGTTCACACATCTTGGGAATAAATTTGGAGGGCCGGGGGCAATATTGCAACTGAACCCAGGTTGAGCCGGCCTAGCTCTAGATTAACATCATAAATTACATACATAAATAACAAAGTTTTGGAGAATACATTAAGGCCTATCTTCTGGTACTTGGAGTTCCAATGTAAATTTTAAACCCTTACTGGATAGCAGGAACTACATCCAACCTGTTAATTTTGGCCCCCTTAAAATCACAGATGAATTTTACTGGATTATAATATTTTCCGGTATTTCCCATTATTTCCCGGTATTTCCCGCCCGGGTGGGAAATATTAATATTGTCTGGGAAATATCCAACCCTGGCTCACTCACTGTTTCTCACTATGAATGCAAGAAGGCTATTGCTTTCGGTGGAGGTCTGAGCTAAATTTGGGCCAAAAATAGAAAATTTGTTTATTTTTGTTAATGCTTGAAATTAAACACGATAAGTGGACCATGCCTGGTCTGATCAAGTTTATGTATGTTCACCATGTTTTTGGGAGAGGCCAGAGGTCATCTTGGGTCAACAGAGGACAAATGCTGAAAACCTTATAAACACACTAAGTTCACCATGCCTAGTCAGATGATGTTCCAATTCGGTGTGTACGGTATGTTTCTCACAATGAATACTATTGATCTGAGCTCAATCTTGGTAAAAAATATGAATTTTGTGAATTAAGTTCACACTTGGTATGTATGTTCACCATAATGAGTACATGATCCCTATTGTTTTTGGCAGAGGGCAAAGGTCATCTTGGGTCAAATGCTGAAAAACGTGTAAACAATTATTCCACCATGCCTGGTCAGATCATGTATGTTTCTCACAATGAATACAAGAAACTTAATTTGGGTCTGAGCTCAGTTTGGGCCGAACATTGAAGAACCTTGTAAACACTATCTGAGATCAACCACTGTTATGATGAAACATTTGACAAGCAAGGAATCACTTAGCCTTTTGGCTTTCTGGTTCATTTAATTTAGCATGCAGCATTTCATTTTCAATTTCATTTAATTTAGCATGCAGCATTTCATTTTCAATTTCATTTAAGTTTCGATTCCTTGCCTAAGGAATCTATGTAATCACATTGGCATGTGTATGTATGTGTGTGTATGACGCCTTGCTCGTAATTGGCCTATCTCAATAGGGGCAAGGTGGATGAAAGTCAAACTTGATATGTAGGTTAGTCATATTGAGTAGATGAACCTTATTTATTTTATAAGAGGTCAAAGGTCATTTGAGGTAAATATGGGTGAAAAACTGAAAACCTTGTAATCTGGCTAGCTCAATAGGGGAAACTTGGATGAAACTCGTAGTTAATATGTAAGTCAGCCATATTGAGTAGATGAACCCTATTTATTTTACAAGAGGTCAAACACCATTTGAGGCCATTTGAGTGTTGAAAACCTTGTAATCGGGCTAACTCAATAAGGGAAACTTGGATGAAACTCATAGCTATGTGTAGTATGTAAGTCAACCATATTGAGTAGATGAACCCTATTGATTTTTTAAGAGGTCAAACGCCATTTGAGGTCAACATGGGTTAAGTGAGGAAAACTTTGTAATCAGGCTAACTCAATAGGGGAAGCATAGGGCAAACACATAGTTGGTATATAGGTCAGCCATATTGAGTAGATGAACCCTACTCATTTTTTAAGAGGCATATGGTCATTCGGGGTCTGGTTCCAACACTGAACACAGGTCTTGTAATCGGGCTCAATAGGGGGAACTTGTTTGAATATCTTAGTGGGTTCGTAGGTCAGCCATGTTGAGTACACTGTAGATTTCAAAAGAAGTCATGGAAGTTCAACGTGTGTCAAGTGCTGTGTGAAAACCTTGTACATCAGGCTAAACTTAGATTAACTTTCTTGATTTTAAAAAAGGTCAAAGATAATGTGGGTCAATTCTGAAAACCTTATCAGGTTAACTTAACACTAGGGAAATAGGCTAGGTATAAAGTGATTATGATTTTGCAATAGGTGGAATTAATTTCAAGATACTAGGATACAAACACAGCAGCCTTGTTTGTCTCATTCTCTCTC